>OX451739.1:412834044-413086462 GCA_948472305.1 Vicia faba
AGCAAGTATCCTTGAGAACCTACCTACCCTAAGGAATTCGTCTGTGTAAATGTCCTTAAAAGTAGTGCCATCCCACCATTGAGAGGTAGGTAGCACCACCGTTGGAGGTGTTCGGGTCAATTCGAGTTCGGGACATGGTGATCACCAGAGCAATGGGAAGACACCTTAGAAGCTACCCTCATGCCAGGTTCCCGGATCATGAGGACTTACTAAGACATCCTCTACTCGACGATCACCTTTCGAAAGGCAACAGTGAGGCGTACCCTAGGGGTGGTGTGTGCGAATTGTGTGTTATTTTCATTTGTTTGTCTTGTCATGTTTGTCGTGTTCTACGCTTGATTTTAATTAGGACATTCATTCTTGCATGCATATTTAACAGTTATAAGTTTGCGGGAAAATAAATCTAAGGCTATTACAAAGGCGCGGGTCCACATCGCCTAAATTTCCAGAACCCGATTTGACGAAAAAGTAAATGATGCGAAGTAAATAAAAGTGCGAAAAGTAAAGTTACAATGCTTTGGGAGAGATACAAGATTATTTAAACAATTATAAAATAAATGCGCAAAATAAAGGAATTAAACAAAACTAGGGCGTTGGACCCTTTTGCAAAATATTAAAAGTTAATGAGAATTAAAAATTAAATGATTAAATGTTTTTTGGTATTTTGTGTTTTTTAGATTTAATGAGAAAAAAGAGTTAATTGAAATTAAATTAAAAGGTAAATCCTAATTCTAATATTTTTTAAGTTTATTATGAAAATTAAAATAAAACCTAAATTAAACCCTAATTTTATTCATGTACATTTAATTATAAAAAGAAATAGATAAATAATAATTATTATTGTGGAAAAAAAAAAGGGAAAAATTAAAAAGGAAATAAAAAGTTATTAAACCTAAATTCTATTTTTTTGGATTTTTATTAAAAAGATTAAAATTATAACCTAATTAAACTAAATAATTACAAACATTTGTGAAAATAATTATAATATAAAAATTATATTTTTTTGGTCTTTTCTGAATTTTATGATGTTTTTTATATTTTGTAGAAAAAATAAATTAATTAAATTAAGACAATAAAATAAATAAAACAACAAAAATAAAGGTAAGAAGAAAGATATAAAAAATGCAAACCAGGGTGGGGTGTAGCCCCAGATTGTGAGGTACAGGCCTGGACTTTTGGCCCATCAAGCCTTGAATCCATTGACTTTTCAAGATTCCATATGATGCATTGACTGGAGTCTAATGTGCTCCTGGGATCCACGCCTCTGATTTAGTTGTCTGGGACACGTGTGTGGCTTGATGACGAGAGAATATAGTGTACCTGAACGTTAGCGTAGCATAGGAACAATTATTGAAAAATAATATTGAACATTTGCCAGACCTGGGACTTGAACCCAGGTCTTTGATGTCACATGCATAGCGTGTTACCACTGAGCCACTTTGATTTCAATTAACAAATAATAAACAATAAATAATATAAGAAGAACGCGTTAGTGCTTTTGGAAATTCGCGCGAAATTCAAAAGATCCAATCACCAATTGACACGATGCCTTCGTCTTCCTCACCCTGTAAAACAAAACACTATGGGAACGGTTTTAGAAGCGTAGTTTTAGGCTAGCTATTGGAAAATAGCGACTAGCGCTATAACACATATAAATTGATCGCGAGACCATCTTCTTCTTCGTCTCTAAGCGTTGAGCTCAACCATGGTACTCATGGGTTCTGATTTTTCCTCTATACAAAATCCCCAATTTCAGAAACCTGTAACCCTAAAAAACGCGCATGGTGGATTCACGTATGGCTAATGAAAATGCAATCAAACATATCAGTTAGCTTAGAAACATTAATATGAATATGAATCAACAAAGAAAAATGCAAAAAGATGATGGAATCATGCTATGCGAATTCAGAAATTTTGATGTACAGTTTGACTTAGGGGTACCAATTCAAGGCGTTTTGGTTATTGTTAATGATTGAGAAACGTTCAAGGATGTCTCAGGATGCTAATGGGATGAAGATTGAAGCTTGAATCGACCTAAAACCCTGATTTCAGTATTTGAGTTTTATGAGAAATTTTCAATTTGCAATGGCTTGTTTATGCGCAGCTTCCAGTCTCCTTGGCTTAGGGTTGTGATCTCATACTTGTATGGAACGATTTAGGTCAAGAAAACTAGACAAAATCCAATGCATTGATGATTTCACATATTTGATTTGTTAAGATCTTTTTTGAATCTTTTTTTCATGGTTTTTGGTTCAATCATGCTCAAATCTCATCAAAATTTGCCTAATTGGGATATGCACGAAATATTAAGAATAAACATGCATGAAAAGATTTTTTTAGGTTAAGTTTGATATTTTCCATGTATTAAAATGATTTAAATGAATATAAATTAATATAAATTCAAATAAATAATTAAAAAATATGAAAATACTTCCCTTTGGGCCTAGTGGTCGTGCATAGGCTTGGCATGAAGAGACTTGGAAGAAAAATGGGACCATTTGCATTTTTAGGCCTTTTGCATCCATGTTGACTTTTCAAAATTCCCAAAAATTTCCCAACTTCCACAAGGCATAACTTGGTCAATTTTTAAGCTTTTCACATGTTCTTGGGCATTTTGGAAAGGTCTTTGAGTCCTTTAACCAATGCCTTTGGTCCCATGTTATTTTGATTTACCAATCTCAAGTTATGGCCTTTGACTTAAAGTCCCTTTTTGTTGACTTTTGAAAATGACCTATAATGTTGAAATTGATAACTTTTTGTGAGAGCATTTCTTGGACTTGAAGTATGAAGATGAGTTGTAGGAAATGTCTTTCTCTTCAAAATGAGCTTTGGATGGAATTTTTCTGATAATCCATGTGAAAGTTATGCCCTGGTCAATTTCAGTTGACTTTTTCAGCTGTCCAAATATAGCAACTTTTGCATCTTTGATGATTTCTGAGCCAAATTTTGAGAATCATGATCAAGCATTGATCAAATGATGTTTGTGGCTTCAAAATGATATGTTGACCAAAAATTTGAACTTTTGACTGTCAAATGACCATTTTGCCCCTACAGTTGACTGTGGTGCAATCTAGGGTTTTGACTGTGCAATTTTGAGCTGAAGGCCTTGAAACTTGACATGAGGATACTTGACCATCTTTGTAAGCATGTGAGACTTGATTGGGCCTTTGAAAAGTTCATTTGCTTGACCAGGACTCAAACCCTAGTTTTGACTGTATAGGAGACAGTTGAGCTGCACAACCCTGGGGGAATTTTGTGACCTTGACTTGGTAATTTCTTGATGAATATGGGAGGGCAAATTTTGGGGTACAACAACAGCATTAGACTCTTTCTTCCCACTGTAAGGCTTTTTCTGAGCATCAGAAGGTGTAGCTTCTTGAATCTTCCCACTTTTGATGCCAGCTTCAATTCTCTCCCCAGTCAAGATAAGGTCTGTAAACCCGACTGAAGAGTTTCCAATCAGATGATTGAAGAATGGACCAGACAGGGTCCCCAGAAACATATCGACGAGTTCACGATCATTTAAAGGTGGTTGCACCCTTCCAGCCATATCTCTCCACTTTTGAGCATACTCTTTAAATCCTTCACCTGTCCCTATTGACATACCCTGGAGTTGGGTACGCGTAGGAGCGAGGTCGGAATTATATTGATACTGCTTATAGAACGCAGTAGCCAAATCTTCCCAGTTACAGATACTGGCCCCATCCAGCTGATAGAACCACTCGAGATGAGTCCCTGAAAGACTGTCCTGGAAGAAATGGATCCACAAATTCTTGTCAGCGGTGTAAGGCTCGATCTTCCTTACATATGACCGGAGGTGCAGCTTTGGACAAGAAGCTCCGTCATATTTGGCAAAGTCAGGTGCCTTGAACTTATGGGGAATCACCACCCCAGAGGATAGACCTAGGTCTCCAAAGTCCAGCTCGGGCACGTTCTGTATCTCCATAGCGCTCAAGCGGTCCTCCAACTATTTGTACCTATCCTCAGCAGGAGGGTACTGCTCTTCATCATAATTCGTCTCGTTGTCGGAGACCACGGGGCTAGGAACCCTTCTCTCTTGTGGGCTGTCTTTCCCTACAGATGAGGTGGTCAGATCAACCTCATTCTACAGTCTATTCCCAAACCTGCGTCCAGTGTTGAACAAGACGGTCCTCTTCTTTTTCTTCTTCCTCTCTTTCAGAATTAACGTCTTCAAATCCTGTTGACCCTGGGCTAGGCTCATAACCGACTCTTGGAACTGGGCATTCTGGGCCTGAAGGGCCTTGATAGCTTGCTCAGTGGAAGGTTCAGTAGACATGATGATTGCTGAAATAAACAGCAAAGAAGATAAGTGACATGTAAAAGGGTACTTGTAATGCAATGATATGTATGATATATGTATGCAATGTTTTCAAGGATCTCGTGGGGTAAACAAAGAAACTTGTTAGAATTTGAATTTCGCAGCTTGATTGAAGGAACTTCATGTTACTGAGAGTCCTTCCTCAAGAGTCAGGCTCACCATATCGAGTGGGTCGTAGCCCCTGACTCAAGTTATCGTGCTTGGATTTCTAGACAACCTTGGCTAGAGGAAAATAAATCCCCTTTGCCCCTTGTTTGACGTCTGGTTCATCATGACCTGCATCACAAACCTTTGAGATCCTTGAAATGGTTAAGGAAATGCTATGGTATGATGTTATGATGTGTATGCTATGCGTTTAAGCAAAAGTGTGAGGTGATGTAAGTAAGCCATGCAATAAATCCAAATTGTTGGATAAGGACTGTAAACAAAAACCTGCAAAGAACTCATGTTGTCAGATAACAAGAATGTGCAAGTAGTTCAGATTTGAAGGCACACAAGTCACACAAAAGAGCCCTTATATTTCAGGCTGGCATGAAGTTTAGGCATTACCCTCTTTCAGTTTCAGTTGGTTAAGACCTGTCCTAAAAATAGTAACCGGATTCTAGAGGATCTTAATATCACTGACTACCCTCAATCGGTCATAATTCCAGTTTGGCAACCTTTTCTTGCGGCCGGAACCATCGCGAGAGTTTAGTCTCAATGAGTGTAGCATACTGCTACTGTTCTATGGCCGAGTTGGTCAATTTAAGGTTCTAAGGTCAGTTGGTGCTTAATGACTCCTCAGAAGATCCATATTCTCCTCGTTCTAACACAAGGGATATCGATACAGACCAAGGTGTCACACCAACGTAGCTACTGCTTCATCTGTGTCGGTCTATGCCGGACAAATCCCTCACAGTTTATTGCTACTTACCTAAAAAAGGGTACCCCCCAGATCCAGGTTAGGATCTATAGAACTCCAATACAAGCCCACAAAATTAAAGCATACAAAGCATACAATTGAAAACACAAGTGATCTAATCCTAAGGTACACCTCACTTATAGATATTCCCCAGCAGAGTCGCCAGTTCTGTGATCGGTGGAAATAGAACTGACTATTTTGGAATGCTGGTTCGCGTTTGCATTTCGCAAAATGTCGCGGTAAGCAAGAGTCGCCACCGTCTTTTATTTTCTCCAACAAGGAAAGGACAAAAGCACAGCAAAATTCCTTTTCGAGATGTTTCTCGGGTTCGGGAGGTAAATTATAGAAAGGGAAGGTGTTAGCACCCTTTCTATCCGTGGTTATCCACGGGCTCTTAGGTACTTGCTCACTATGTTTTCAAAAAGAGTTTTGCTTTTCTTGTGTTTGTGGGTTTTGAAAAAGTTTTGTTTGAAAACTTCGATTTAACTCTTGTATCTATCCTCAAGAGTGTATGAAGTGTTGTTTGAAAACTTTGTTTGGAAAAGTGTAAGTGCAAAAAGTATTTTGTTTTGAAAGAGAAAGTACCTGAGAACCTCTACCTACTCAAAAGAAATTAAGCTGTGTAAATGTCCTTTAGACAGTGATATCCCACTATTGAGAAGTAGGTAGCACCGTCTTTGGATTTTTCGGGTTAATTCGATTATGGGACATGTAGTCACTAAAGCAATGGTAGGACGCCTTAGCGGTAACTCTAGTGTCCTAGATCATTTTTTATCCGAGGCAACCGTTTCGAGGCAACTTTGATCTTTAGAGAGGAGGGCGACCTCTAAAACTTCCTATACTCAATGACCACGTCGAGGCAACCAAGTGAGGTGTACCCTAAGAGTGGCATGTGCGAGGGTGTCAGGTTTCAGTTATATTATCTTTGTACATGTTATGGTGAGCTACGATTGATTTTAATTTAAGAGAGATCTTGACATGCATAGCCTAGTTAACATACATCTAGCAGTTAATAGTTGCGGAAAATAAAGCTAAGCTATTATAAGGCGTCGGGTATTTACATCGCCAAAAACAAACCCTTGAAAAAGTAAATTACGGGAAATAAATGAAAGCGATAAAAAAGTCCTAATTAAAGCTATTACATCCTCGGAGCAAATACAAGAATAATCATGAATAAAAAATAATCACATGCGCGAGGAAAATTGGATCGGAGAGTTTTTTAGGGTTTTGACCCTTTTTTGAGAAAGGAGGAGATTTTTGTTATTTTTGCATTTAATTAAATTAAATCTAAACTAATTAATTAATTAAAAGAAATAATTTTTTTGTTTTTTGGATGTTTAAGGAAATAAAAATAAAAAATAAAAATGGTTAAAAGTTAAAAAAAACCTAATTCTACATTGATTTTATTTATTGTGAAAATATTATTAAACTAATTAAAACTAAATTAATTATGTTAATATTTATTTACAAAATAACTAATTAAATTTAATAAATAAAAATATTGTATTTTTTATGTTTCCTGAATTTATTAAGAAAATGTTAATTATTTTGTTAGCAATTAATTAAAAAATAAAACAAGCAAAGTAAAATAAAAGATAATGAAAGGGAAATAGAATAAACCCAGGTGTATTGGCCCCAAAAAGGGGGTCTGAATGGCAATTGTCTGGGCCTAACGTAGGCAGTCTGCTTGACTTTTCCAATTCCCTGCTTGTGCGTTGACTGTGGAGTATGGTGGACATCATCTTGTGACCATTGGATTTGCTTTGAAGCCACTTGGCCAGCGTCTGGAGTAGGGCGTATGATGGACCCTGTTTTGAGTGCTACATAGAATTGCCTGAAACAAAATAACATGAATGTTTTGGGGGACCTGGGACTCGAACCCAGGTCCCAATGCTCATTGGACGTTCGCTCAACCACTCCACCAGCGCTTGATAATTGTTAGTATAATAAGAATTAATTATAATATACATAAATCAATTAATATGCTGGCAAAAATTAAAAAACGCGCTTAAGATTTAAACTGGCCAAACATGCTACGACGCGTTATCGTCTTCTTCATCAAAATTACTAGTTATTTACCTGCAGATTTTTATCCGCAAGAAGATTCATAGCTTGCCTCCAAAATTCGCCCTAGGCCATGGAAACGAACCCTAAGAGCATCAACATACTCGTCTTCTCCCCCTGAATCCATTTATGCCCTTGATTGGCTTTGATTTTCCCTGAGACAAAAATTCCTAAAAACGAAGAGCCAAAACCCTAGCTTCGGGCATGGAGCGTGATTGATGGCGTCTCAGGGCCTGGTTTTGGTTCCTACAACTTCAGGAGATATCAGGCAAGAGAGCTATGTGGCAATTTGGCTTTGAATCGTGCTCTAAGGTGGATTCCAGATTCCAAGTTTTCCCAGCTTTTTTCAGTTTTGGTTTCTTGATTTTAGGCAGCTTCAGGTCGTGAATTAGGTTTAGGAGGCTTGCTTGCATATATGGGAAGTGAATTAGGTCAAGAGCTGGGCCTTAATCCATGTATATTCAAGAATTAGGTTTGCACTTTTTCACCATTGACAAACTTTCCAAATATGGACAAATCTAAGATTTTGTACACAAATAAGCCTTGGCATGAATTGGTTAGCATATTTGGATCAGATTTGGTTCACAAATTGATTTAAAAATCAAATCTTCTATTTTCTTATAATTTAAATTAATTAAATGAATTAATATGTATTAAAAATCCATGTAATTAATAAATTTAAGAAAAATAAATCCAATTTAACTTGGTGGGTCATGCATAGGTCATGGGTGAAGTTTCAAGAAGAGATTTGAGGCCCATTAGCAAAAAGAAGGTGTTTTGAGCAAAGTTGACTTTTGCAAACTCATGAAAATTTCCCAACTTCTCCAATGCACAACTTGCTCAATTTTGATCATATGACCATGTTCTTGGACATTTTGGAAATCCCTTGAAGTCCTCTAACAAATTCTTTTAGTCCTGTGTCATTTGAATTTACCAATCTCAAGTTATGGCCTTTGACTCAAAGTGTACTTTTGTTGACTTTTGAAATTGACCTATAATGTAAAAATTTGTAACTTTTTGTGAGAGAATTTCTTGAACTTGGGGTGTGAATATGGATTGTAGGAAATTGCATCCTCTTCAAAATGAGCTTTGGATGAGATTTTTCTGATAAACCATGAAAAAGTTATGCCCTTGTCAAAGTACAGTTGACTTTTCTGCTGTCCAAAAATAGTAACTTTTTGCACCTTGATGATTTTTGAGCTATTCTTGTGTAATCATGATCAAGACTTGATCAAATGATGATTGTGAACTCAAAATAAGACGTTGACCAAAAATTCTGACTTTTGACTGCAAAATGACCATTTTGCCCTTGCAGTTGACTGTAGGTCAAATGGAGCTTTTGACTGTGCAAATTGGCATTGTGAGTCTTGAAACTTGGCATGTAGGTGCTTGAGAATGTATATAGGCCCTTGAGACTTGATTGAACCATTGAGAATCCCAAATTCCTTGAAAGAACCAAAACCCTAATTTTGAGTTGACTGCCTTAGGAGGTGGTTTGACTGTACAACCCTTGAGCAATCTTGAACCATTTGGAGATGATTCTTGACATATCTTGAGGAATATGGGAGGGCAAATTTTGGGGTACAACAGTTTGAAATTTGGAATGAAGAAGAAGTTTGATTGAAATTATTTTGCTTGAGTCTTTGTGAGATTATCACTCCCTTAGGTTAAGACAATTTTTTGTTTCGATTAGCTTTAGGACATATCCCTTGTTTGTTAACCAAGCCACATTACAACCTTAAAAAGCCCTTGTGATTCTTGTCTTTTATTTTCAATATGAGTTTTTTGGATGAATGCATAATTTAGTCTATTGTTTCCAAGATTGTGGATGAGTGTTTTTTACCCCTCACTTTTGTGTATTCTTCTTCTACTGATGAATTTTTACTAGGTGTGATTCATGATTGAGCTTGTTTTGTTTTAAAATGTTTAGTATGATTTTTGTACTTAAGATTCGTTTCGTTTACATGTTGTTGTTGTAGGATTGTGGTAAGTATTTACCTTGCATGTGTGTTTTTGTTTGAATCATACATTTTTTACGTTTTAAAACTTGTTGATTCATGATTCTTTGGTTTATTACTTTTGGTTGTTAGAGTTGTTTTGGTTTGTTTGAGGACAAACAAGTTCAAGTTGGGGAGAGTTTGATAAGTGAAAAATGTAGTTATTTTTGTATATACTTTTTGCTGCACTTATCGACTCTTTGTTATTAATATCGGTTGTAAAACCAAACTTTTGTGTAAATACGTTTAGTTTGTGTTTATTTGTGTTTTTGTGTACATAGTGTATCGTTTGATGTTTTTCCATTCATTTTGTAGGTATTTTTTGCATTTCAGAGCATCGGGGAATAAGGTGGCGAATGCACGGCTTCAGATGCGCATTTTCGGAATAAAAGACCGGTTTTGAGAAGTTTTGCTCAGGAGAGCTCGATTAGCGCGCAAAAGGCCGCTAAGTGCTGGTGCGCTCAATGTATTTTGTAGCGCGCTGCTTACGTTTTGACATTTTGGCAGAAGCTTAGTTTCAGAGCTCTCTTAACGCGGATAACGCACTTAGCGCGATTTAGGTCAGTTTAATGTGTAAATATTATGCAGTCCACTTAGCACGGTGAGCCTGCTAAGCACGACCTGATGAGATCAGTTTTATATAAATAGTTTAGAAATAGATTTTTAGGTTTTTATCATCTCTTTGCCTCTTGTAGGAGCTCTGATCTAATTCTTTGTAGCTTATAGGTTCAAGCAACATCATTGGTTGGTTCATCTTGTCGATTGGCTATGAATGGTCTCGGATCGTGTTGACACCACGAGAAGTTTCATATTCATGTCCTTCTTCCCTATGTATAATTCCTATGGTGGGTGTTTTATGTATATCTTTACTCTTATTGTATGTACATTTGTTGATCATGGAATTACATGAAATCTCTTTCACAAATTAATATCGGTGTTTATTCTTGATTTTTGCTTAATCGTAAAGTTTTGGTTTGCCGTAGACATATGCTTTTCAAATCTCTTTCTTGAATGAATACCTATTAGGTCCTAAACTCTAGACATAGATTTAGGCTTAATATTCACGTGGGTATCAGTTATGAAATGCATACGGGTTACTTAAGTCGGTTGAGAGATCATCTATGAAAGCAATACGGGTGATGTCTCACTTTGCATTAGAGCTAGCCTTAGTGTGAATGATATGTGATGGTATTAACAAGTGATTTGGGGTGCATGAAATCGATTAACAAGTTTAAGTATTTGATGGGTAGAGTGAAATGCGATTCCAAAATGAATTTTCTTAGACTGCAGATGATTGTTTATCGCTTTCTTTACTGCTTTATTTACTTTTTCCGAACATTTTCCGCAAACCCCCTTTCCAAACTTAGAAGGATTGAAACTGTTGAATGATGGTTTTTCCCTCTCACCAATCTTTGTGGACACGATATGACATAACCTAAATATCACCCGGTAAAATAGTACTTTACTTTTTTCTTTCCGCTTTACCGCTTCCAGCAAAATGGTGTCGTCGTTGGGGATTGGTGTTGATATTAACTACATCGCAATAGTTTTGTTTTCTATGTTTCGTAAATATGTCTATAATGTGTATTTGTATATTTTCTAATACTTGTTTATTATGTACATTTACATGAATTATACATTTGTATATAGTATACTTGTTGTAATACGGTGGAAGAACTATCTTTTGGGTTTTGCGTTTTATCGCAAATGTTGCGGATAGCAAAAGTCGCCATCGACTTTTCTTTTATCCAATAAAGGAAATGGTGAAAAGAATAGGAAAGACCTTTGAGAATTTTCTGAGTAAGGGGGTTGGTTATGAAAAGGGAAGGTGTTAGAACCCTTTTCATCCATAATTATCTACGGGCTCTTAATCGCTAGCTCACTTTTGAAAATTCTTTGTGAATGTGTAAGTTTGAAAATATTTTGAAAATGACTAATTTCGGCAACTTTGTAATGATTCTCGTATCAGTTGAGAACGCATACAAAGTGTTTGTTTTGAAAATATTTCATAAAAGTGTTTGCGTGAAAAAGGATGTTTTTGTGAGCAAGCGATTAAAAGCTATATATCTACTCAAAAGTCTCTTGTGTTATTTTCCTCTCCCTTTAGATAGTGTTATCCTACCATTAGTTAGTAGGAAGCCCTATTGTTGGATGTTTTAGGGACGGGCACGGGTCATCGTACAGTCATAAAGGCAACTTGTAGGATACTTTAACAACTTATCATAAGGGACTAAGATCGTTTACCGATGCAACATCGAAAGTTCATCGAGGGACTACGATCTTTTAACCGAGGGCCTTTGCTAAATCGTCCCACGTTCGAGGGACATGATTGTTTTTCATCCGAAGGTAACAAGTGGAGTTTACCCTAGAGGTGCGAGTGTGCAAAGTGTGTGGTGATTCAGTTATTTTAATCTTTGAGATTAGGGTTAGCTATCGTTTTATTTTAGATCTTGTCATGCAAATCTAATTACTATACAGTTATATATACATACATGCATAATTATAGGTATGAAAAGTAAAACGCGGAAAGATAAATCTTAAGCTATTACATCCCATAAGCAGTTACATAATAGGAAAAATGCGAGAAAATGTAGATTACGACTATTACAAAAATACACGTGCGACCTATACATTTGTTTCTAGAAATTATATAACAAAGAAAAATAAATGTTAAGAACAATATTTTTAAAGATCTAACAAACCAATTTGATATTTTTTGGTATTTTTTATGAAAATTATTTTAATTGTTAATAAAAAATAATTCTAAATAATTAGAAATTAATTAAGTCAATTAAAAAAACCTACGTCTAATTAATTTTAATTAATAAAAATGTTATTTGAAAAAGTTAAAATTGATTATTGATTAAGAAAAACTAAACCTAATTTATTAAGGTTTTAAAAAAAGATAATTAGGGTTTGTTAGTAGTTAATTAAAAATAATTAGAAAAGAAAGAAAACTAGGATTAGAAAAAGAAAATAAAAGAAAATGTATGGGGTGGGACTTGAATCCACCCCCTTGAGATCACAGGCGCGCGCCCTTGCCAACTACACTACGCTTCTTTGGTGTTTGAGAATAGGCAACAATCCTTTTGTAATAATCTTGCACGTTATCCTGAAAATAACAAAAATAAGGTGCAAAACTGGGACTCGAACTCACGCCTATTCAGTCACATGTCCAAGACCTTGCCATTTGCGATGCGTTGTCATTCGTTATATAATTGAAACAAATAAAATATACATTAAACCCAATGGACCAGAGAGCGTCGGAGCCCTAGCTCCGGTTGTCTTCTCTGGTGAGGCAATTCTTCTAAATCTATGAAAACCGGCAAAATAAGGATCAAGAGGGCCCTACCCCCTAATTTAAGGGATGTGAATCTAATGGTGGGGTTATCTTGACCTGAAACAAGCTGTAAACAGAGTTACAATAAAAATGCAAAAAACATGGTTAAAAATGGTAGGTAGCCATTTTTACGTCTAAGCTCATATGGAAGGCCTCATTTCAACCCTAATTATCATTCTGAAAACATCTGAACACAATACATTAGTAAACAACGCATGAATTTAAGATTCCAAACGCAAGAAACTTTACCAACAATGGACTGGCTAGGCTTCTTCTGGGCATGACTGAAAGTGTTTCTTAGACTGGATCTGTTCCTGAGAATGTCAGGATGACAAATAAATGCCTGAAATTTGTTGAAAGTGGCTGGAGAATAAGTTTTTATGTTGCCCTAGCTCGAGAATTTTTTTGATAGTTTTTGTGTTCTAAAGCTGCAGCCTTCGTGTCCCCTTTGCATCTGATAGGCTTGTGTATATATAGAGCAACACAATAGGTTAACATTTGTGGTATAATATCATGTGCAATCAAGTGTACCAAATGTGATTCAAAACTTTCCAAAGATAGATATTTCTTTCCTTACAATAGCCTTGCACGGTTTTGGCAGGTTTGTCAAGTGTCTTTTGGGCCCCAGTTGATCCAAAAACCCAACCATGCGCCTAGGCCCATTAGTCACATATTTGTTTTTGATTTAATTTGCTTTAGATGAATAAATATTCAAATAAAAGAAATAAAAATCATGAAAAATATGTGTATGGTTTTAGGGGTCTTCTAACATATCATTAACATATTTGAATTCCAAAACTTAGGCCCAATAGCCCAAAATCACAAATTTACTAAATTGAGATTTCATGCATTTCTCAAAAATTGCCCAGCTTGTGCAACTCAAAACTCACTCAACTTTTTTCTTTTGAAGATGATCTTTTACTTTTTGTAAATCTAAATTTGTCCTCTAAAATCTCTCTTTTGATCATTTTTGCATTTGGAGACTTTATCTTGACGTAAGTTGCCTTGACAAAAGTGTCTTTTTGTTGACTTTTGAAATGACATGTAATGTATTATCTCATATCTTTCAAATGAAGCACTTTTTGGAATTGAGCATACAAATACAAAGTTGTAGATAATTTAATTTCCTTCAAAATAGGATTTTGTTGGGAATAAGTTGATGAAGCATGTGAAAGTTATGCTTGGTCAAAGTTCAGTTGACTTCTCCTAAGGAAACCCCAATTTGGCAACTTTGGACTTTTGATGATTTGAGGACTTCTCTTGAGGAATCGTGATCAACCCTTGATCAAATGATGAGTATCATTCCAAAATGTTGGTGTTGACCAAAAATCTTGAAGTTTGACTGTATGTTGACCATGGTTGACTTTTTACCCAATACAATTGGCTTTCAATCATCTGAGCTATTGATTGAGCAAACTTGTGATGCAAGACTTGAAACTTGACATGATAATTGTTGAATACCTATGGATAACCATGGAAACCACTTGAGACCTTTGCAACCCAAACTTCATTGAAAAACATAAAACCCTAGTTATGAACCCATTGCTTAGGAGGAGAATTTGTCTGATAAACTCTTGAGAATCCTTGAGCATTTGAGAACCCTAGAAGAATGTCTTGAAGAAAATGGGATGGCAAATTTTGGGGTACAACACTTGTTTTGTTTTACGTTTGCCAAAGTGTGGTTAGATGTGTAATTCTAGTTAGAGCTTGAAGAGATTTGAGCAAAGGCGGGAGTGAAGCGTTTGGCTCGTCCGAAGCAATGTGTTATTTCATAAATATCAAGTGTCGAGCTTATGATGTAAAATAAGAATGTTTATCATTTTTTGTTTCATTGTTACTCTTTCATTCTAGCTTAGGTATTGTGGTGAACATTCATTAAACAATTTGTACTCAGATTGTTCATAAAATTCTCAAATTTTCACTTTACAACTTGTTTAATCAATTTTCACTCATTCTTTTAGTATGTTTATATTAGTTGTTTTATGTTGTTGTTTTTTTGTGGTTTTACGCAAGCTTGTTGTGTTTAGCTTATGGAAGTGTGTTTGTGTTGTAAATGATGTTTAGATGTGTAAATGATGATTGTGTAGGTGTAAGTGGAGTTTGCATAGCAGCTACACCAGTTGCCCTATTTTTCTGTAACTGGTGTAGCGCACTTAGCATGCTTTGTGCCGCTTAGCACGCCCTGCTGTGTAGAGCCAGTGAATTCTTTTTCATTTTTCACTTGGATCTCCTTTTTCTCACTTTCACCAAGGCTTTGTATTAGTATTTAACAACAATATTATTTTAAGTAATTCTTTTGTTGTTGTTTGGACTCAAATTTTGGTTCGATGGCTTGAGGTCTCTTTTGGTGATTTTCCGATCTTGAGTGTGTCAACTTGAAGATGTATGGTAATGATAGTTTTTGAAGTTGGTACTCTCCAGTACTTGTTTATCGCTTTCTATAACATAACATGTTTAGGAAATTTACCATTTGTATAATTACCATACCATTCATTCTTTTTGCATTACTTTCTCGTGACTTGAATCACTTTAGTTCCTTTTTTACCCATAAATGTGAGGAAGCTTTCCATTATTCACATATGCTAGAGGCCACAATTCTTGTTTTAACTGAATTTTATTATGTTTAATTTTTTGTTTGTGTTGATTGTATGAAAGCATAAACATTATCAAGGCATTTTTTTGTTTGATTTTAAGCAGAACTATCTTGGTCAAATAGTCAATTCACCTTGTGAGTGTGTGATCATTAATATCCCCTTTTGACTTTTTTTGTCGATGTCCAAGTTGTTTTTTCTAAATGCTTGTCTATGAGTGTTTGGTTCATCTTTTTGTATAGATATTGGTTTTTTGTTTTCTTGAACCCTTAACTATGATTTGTAGTTTTAATTCTTTACACTGCCTTAGAAAGTAGGGAGTATTCACATTATGATATGGTTGAACTCAAGTTGGGGAGAAAATTATTTGCTTGCTCCTGTGTGTATTACTATGAGGTTGAGAATGAAAGAGAAAAATAATGAAAAAGAAAGAAAAAAAAGTGAAAAAGAAATAAAAAAGAGAAAAGTTTTGAAAAACAAAAATAAAAAGAGTTCGAATAATGTTGTGATAATAAGTGATGTGTGTTGGTTTGAAATTTGGAATGAAGAATAAGTTTGAGTGAAATTATTTTGCTTGAGTCTTTGTGAGTTGATCACTCCCTTAGGTTAAGGCATGTTTTTGTTTCGATTATCTTTAGGACTTATCCCTTGTTTGTTAACCAAGCCACATTACAACCTTAAAAAGCCCTTGTGATTCTTGCCTTTGTACTTTCAATACGAGTTTTTTGGATGAATACATAATTTAGTCTATTGTTTGCAAGATTGTGGATGAGTGTTTTTTACCCCTCACTTTTGTGTGTTCTTCATCTACCGATGACTTTTTACTAGGTGTGATTCATGGTTGAGCTTGTCTTGTTTTAAAGTGTTTAATATGATTTTTGTACTTAGGGTTCGTTTTGTTTACATGTTGTTGTTGTAGGATTGTGGTAAGTACCTTGCGTGTGTGTTTTGGTTTTAATCATACATTTGTTTTCTGTTTTAAAACTTGTTGGTTCATGATTCTTTGGTTTATCACTTTTGGTTGTTTTAGTTGTTTGGTCTTGTTTGAGGACAAACAAGTTCAAGTTGGGGAGAGTTTGATAAGTGTAAATTGTAGTTATTTTTGTATATACTTTTTGTTGCACTTATCGACTCTTTGTTTTTAATATCGGTTTAATAAACCTGACTTTTGTGTAAATATGTTTAGTCTGTGTTTATTTTTGTTTTTGTGTATATAGTGTACCTTTTGATGTTTTTCCAATCATTTTGTAGGTATTTTTTGCATTTTGGAGCATTGAGGAATAAGGTGTCGAAGGTACGACTTCAGATGCACGTTTTCAGAACAAAAGACCAGTTTTGAGAAGTTTTGCCTAAGAGAGCCTGCTTAGTGCGCAAAAGGCCGCTAAGCGCCATTGCGCTCAACATATTTTGCAGTGCGCAGATTGCATTTTGAAATTTTGGCAGAAGCTTAATTTTGGAGCTCGTTTAACACGAATAACGCACTTAGCATGATTTAGGTTCGTTTAATGTGTAAATATCGTGCATCCCGCTTAGTGCGGTGAGCCCGCTAAGCGTGATCCGTTGAGATAAATTTTATATAAATAGTTTAGAAACATATTTTTTAGGTTTTTATCATCTCTTTCCCTCTTAGAGGAGTTCTAATCCAAATCTTTCTAGCTTAGAGGTTCAAACAACATCATTGGATGGTTCATCATGTCGATTGACTATGGGTGGTCTCGAATTGTGTTGACGCTGTGAGAAGTTTCTTATTTATATCCTTCTTCCCTATGTATCATTCCTATGATGGTGTTGTGTGTATATCTTTACTCTTATTGTATGTTCATTTGTTGATCATGGGATTGTATGAAATCTCTTTTACAAGTTAATACCGGTGTTTATTTTTTATTTTTGCTTAATCGCAGAGTTTTGGTTTGTCGTAGACATATGCTTTCCAAATCTCTTTCTTGAATGAATATCTATTAGGTCCTAGACTCTAGACATAAATTTAGGCTTAATATTCATGTGGGTATTAGTTATGAAATGCATCAGGGTTATTTGAGTCAGTTGAGAGATCGTCGACGAGAGTAATACGGGTGATGTCTCATTTTGCATTAGAGATAGCCTTAGTGTGAGCGATACATGATGGTATTAACAAGTGATTTAGGTCACGTGAAATTGATTAACAAGTTTAAGTATTTGGCGGGTAAAGTTAAATGAGATTCCAGAATGAATTCTCTTAGGCTGCAGATGATTGTTTATCGCTTTCTTTACTGCTTTATTTACTTTTTATGCACTTTTTCCGTAAACCCTCTTTCCAAACTTAGAAGTATTGAAACTGTTGAACGATATTTTTTCCTTCTTACCAATCTCTGTGGACACGATACAATATAACCTAAATATCACCCAGTAAAATAATACTTTTTTCCTTGCCATTTTACCGCATCCAGTAACATACCGTTCAAGATTTGTATGGATTTTTTTGAGTTTGGCATAGGGAGCTCAGAGAATGCTCGACATTTATCGAGGTTGGATTTGATCCCTTGTTCGGTCAAATAGAAGTTGAGGAACTTTCCCTCCTTGATCCCATAGGTGCATTTCTCTAGGTTGAATCTCATCTTGCATTGCCTTGCTCGGTCGAAGACTTTTTTTAGGCGCGCCGCGTGGTCAGTTTCTGCTCGAGACTTAATGATCATGTCATTGATGTATACCTCGAGCGTGTCCCCAATTTCACTGTGGAAGACTTTTCTCATCATCCGCTGGTACGTTGCTCCCGTGTTTTTTAGGTTGAAGGTCATTACATTGTAGTAGTAATTTCCCCACCCGGTCATGAAAGACGTGAATTATTTGTCGCTCATCGCCATGAGGATTTGACTATAACCTGAATATGCATCCATAAATGATAAGAGTTTATAGTCGACTGAGTTATCGACCAACATGTCAATATTAGGTAAAGGATATAAATCTTTGGGACATGCCTAGTTGAAATCAGTATAATCAACACACATACGCCATTTTCAATTATTTTTCTTAACAAGTACAACATTGGAGAACCAGTTTGAATGCGGAGCCTCGAAAATAAAATTTTTCTCTAGGAGGTCTTTTACAACTTTTCAGCAGCCTCCGCTTTCTCGGGAGACTTCCAATGCCTATGTTGAACTATTGCCCTAGTGGCAGGATCTATGGCGAGCTGGTGGCAGGAGACTTCAGGGTCGAGTCTAGGCATCTTTGCGGTGCTCCACGCGAACATATCAACATTATGTTGAACTACTGCCCTAGCGGTAGGATCTAGGGAGAGCTGGTGGCAGGCGACCTTAAGGTTGAGTCCATGCATCTCTGCGGCGCTCCACACAAACAAATCATCATTCATCCTTAGGCAGGCTTCGAGCTTTTTTCTCGCTAGATCGAGGAGTTTAACTCCAACCTTCACACCTCTGTTTGGGTCCTCGCCAAGGGGGATAATTTTGAAGTTTCTGTTAGGGATGGGACGAAGATAATCCTGTTCACCATTAGGGACTTTGACTTCATCTTTGGTAAAACGGGTGTCGAGGTCAATGGATCCTACATTGGGTAGAGCCTCATATTCTTCAGCTTAAGTGGGCTTGTCTACCAAGGAAGTCACTACTGTCGAGGAGGTTGCTCCGTTGGCAGTTCGTGGCATTGTATCGACCATGTTCTGTCCCTTAGAGGTTGCATTGAAACATCTTCTAGAAGCTTCAATGTCTCTGTGGATGGTGGCAACGCGGCCCCTATTAGTGTATAACTTCATCTTCAAGTGCACCGTGGAGGTCCCAACTCGAACATCCCTTTGCTCGTGAGAGAAGAGATGGCCAACTTCGACGTACATCGCATCCTGGTCGACAAGGGGAGTTTCGTCGATGTCATGTACACCCAGTTGTTCCAGACTCTCCAGCTCGACAGTTCCCACTTGTCACCGTACGTGGGATCAGATCTGAAAGGCTTCAATGGATCAACCTCTAAACCATGGGGCTACATTGAGATGGTCGTCACGTTCAGGATAAAAGCGGATGGTAGACAGGTCAAAGTCTGCTTCCTAGTGGTTTACTGCTCGTCTTTCCACAACTGTATCCTGGGGACTTTTATCCTGAATGTGACGGGCATCTCAATGTAGCCCCATGGTTTAGAGGTTGATCCTTAAGCCTTGTTGTTGTACCCCAAAATTTGCCCTCTCATATTCTTCAAGATTTGCCAAGATCAATCTTCAGATGGTTCAAAATCTCTCAAAGGTTGCACAGTCCAATTGCCTCCTAACACAGTCAAAATTAGGGCTTTGGTTCTTGCAAAGAAATTGAGATTTTAAAGGGTCCAATCAAGTCCCATATGCCTACATATATTGTCAAGCATCCATATGTCAAGTTTCAAGACTCACAGCATCAAATTGCACAGTCAAAAACCCTAAATGCTTCACAGTCAACTGTAGGGGCAAAATGGTCATTTGACAGTCAAAAGTCAAAATTTTTGGTCAACATCTTATTTTAAAGCAACAAACATCATTTGATCAACCCTTGATCATGATTCTCAAAGCATGGCTCAAAAAGTCTCAAGATGCAAAAGTTTCTATTTTTGGACAGCTGAAAAAGTCAACTGCAAATTGACTAGGGCATAACTTGCTCATGGTTTATCAGAAAAATTCCATCCAAAGCTCATTTTGAAGAGAATGACATTTCCTACAACTCATCTTCACACTTCAAGTCCAAGAAATGCTCTCACAAAAAGTTATCAATTTCAACATTATAGGTCATTTTCAAAAGTTAACAAAAAGACACCTTAAGTCAAGGACCATAACTTGAGATTGGTAAATCAAAATGACATGGGACCAAAGGCATTGGTTAGAGGACTTCAAGACCTTTACAAAATATCCAAGAACATATTCATAGCTTCAAAATTGAGCAAGATATGCCTTGAAGAAGTTGGGAAATTTTTGGGAATTTTGAAAAGTCAACTTTGCCTAAAACACTTCAAAAATGCTAATGGGCCTCAAAATCTTCCTTGAATCATTACCCAAAGCATATGCACGACCCATTAAGCTCAAATGGATTTATTTTCTTATTTTTAATTAATTAATTGAATTTTTATTCTTATTAATTCATTTAATTAGATTTAATTATAAGAAAAATATCAAATCATGCTTTTTAAATCTTTTTGTGCAGCAAATCAAACTAGGGCAAGGTGGCAGGTCGTTTCACATTCAAAAAGGCAATATCTTCCACAATTGGCAAGGGTTTCATGAAGAAAAGATTGAAAAAAGATATGGAAAAATCAAATATTCAAAACATGAATGGATGGATCTTTGGGCTTGTTTTTGACCTAATTTCGTTCATGTACATAGGCACAACATAACCTAATGCAAGAAGACACGAAAAACTGCTCAGAAAACATAGAACAAAATTGCAAATTTTCACCAAAAACTTGAAATCTGAAATCACAGTTAGAGCACGATTCAAAGCCTAAAACCTATTCCAAACTCTTGCTGAGACTTCCTTGAACATGTTGCAATCACTTTCCAGTCTCCATACTCCAAGAATTGGTAGAACAGAATCACGTTCATCACAAACTTTTCCATGATCATTTTTTAATTTTCATGCATTAATCATGTGTTTTATTTGTTGATTTACACTAATCATGATGTTCTGAAGCTATTGGTAATATTTGATTTGACTAACAACGCTTGAATCGAAATCTGCCATTGATGAAACCTAGGGTTTCAGAAGCTCCAAATTAGGGGTTTTCACATATGAAAAAATTGGACCTTCAAACCGGTGCAAACCAAATCGTGGCAACAAGACGAAGTGATTGAACTATTCGCGCTCAATTTATGTTACTTGTACGCCTATTCGCTATTATGCACTGTGCTATTTAGTGGGGGTTTAAAACCCCCACTATTTGTTTGGTATTTACAGGAACAACGAAGAAGAAGCTAGCGTGTCATTATCTGGTTGGAGTATTCAAAATCTGGCGCGTTTTTCTTGTTTCATATCATTAACTTTTGTTTTTATTATAATATTTATGTTCCACTAACATTACAAACACACGCGATGGTTCAGTTGGTGGATGAGTTGTCCTGCAGGCATTGGGACCTGGGTTCGATTCCCAGGTCCCCCCATATGTTCAATAATTTTTGTCTCAATGTATTCCTATGCAGCGTTCAATCAAAGGTTCACCATGCACGCACATGCTAAGGCCTGACAAGTGGCTTCAAGGTCCAATCTGAAGGCTGCAAGATGAGGTCCATGGTACACTCAGTCAACCATCCCACACGCAGGCGTAGAAAGTCAAACAAGGCCTTTGTTTCATGGGCCAGAATGCTTCAATTCACCTCCATAATGGGCCAGACACCCCCCTTGTTTGTATTCTTTTTAATTCTCTTTTCTTTTCTAAATTCTTTTAAATTGTTTTAATTATTTTATTTAATTCACCCAAAATATTTTTTCATAATAAAAAAATCAGAAACTAAAATATGTTTAATTAATATTTAATTCACTATTAATTTATTTTGTAAATAAACTCTAACCATTAATTTAGTAAATTAGGTTTTAAAACTTTAATCTTTTCTTAATAAATAAAAAAATATGTAGAAATTAGGTTTTTTTGACATTTTTATCTTTTTCACAAATTAAACTTTTTCCTCATTATTTCTTACTTATTATTATTATTGTTGATTACTTATTATTTTTGTAAATAAATATGTAAGTAATTAATTTGTGTAAATTATGTTAACTTGTATATTTTCTCAAATAATTAAAAATAACTTAGAATTAAGGTTTCTTTTAATTTTAATTTTCTTTATTTTTCATAAATACCAAAAAACATAAAAAACAATTCCCTTTCTTTAATTAAATAATTAATTAGCTTTTTAATTCAATTAAATTTCAAAAGGGTCAAAACCCTCGGACATTCGATTCTAATTTCTTTTCGCGCGTTATTCTTTTTTCTTTTCGAATATTATGTAACTGCTAAAGCCATGTAATAATAATTAGGTCTTTTACTTTCCGCATCTTTTTATCAAACGGGTCTTTGTAATTTGGTGATGTATAGACTCGCGCCTTATAATAGCGTAGGATTTATCTTTCCGCATTTAAATTTCCGCACTTTTAAATTCTAATTGCATGAAAGAATGTATGGCTAATTAAAAACAAGCGTAGCTCACAAAAATGCATGATCAAAGATAAACATAAACTGAAACAACACACATGCACATGCCACTCCTAGGGTACGCCTCACTGGTTGCCTCGACGTGGTCGTCAAGTATAAGGTGTTTTAGAGGTCGCCCTCCTGTCTAAAGATCCAGTTGCCTCGAAACGGTTGCCTCGGATAAAAAGGATCTAGGACATTAGGGTTACCGCTAAGGCGTCCTACCATTGCTTTGGTGATCACACATGTCCCTCATAATCGAATTGACCCGAATACCTCCAACGACGGTTCTACCTACTACTCAATAGTGGGATAGTACTGTCTTAAGGACTCTTACACAGCCTAATTCCTTAGAGTAGGTGGATGACTCGTAGATACTTGCTCTTTTCAAAAACAAACAAAAATCTTTTCACACCGACACTTTTCAAAAAGCTTTCAAAACATTTTTTCAAACACTCTTGAGGACTGATACAAGAGTTATTCTGAAACTTTCAAAGAAACTTTTTCAAAACCCACACACACTTGAAAAGCAAACATTTTTTGAAAACATAAGAGCAAGTACCTAAGAGCCCGTGGATAACCACGGATAGAAAGGGTGCTAACACCTTCCCTTTCTATAAATCTACCTCCCGAACCGAGAAACATTCTCAAAAAAGGAATTTTGCTGTGCTTTTGTCCTTTCCATGTTGGAGAACATAAAAGACGGTGGCAACTCTTGCTTCCGCGATATTTCGCGAACCAGCGTTAAACAGTCAGTTCTAAATCCACCGATCACAGAACTGCGACTCTGCTGGGGATTATCATAAAGTGAGGTGTACCTTAGGATAGCTCAGACTTATGTTTTCAATTGTTGTGTTTGTTTGCTTTATTATTGTGGGCTGCATCGGAGTTACATAGATCCTAACCCGGATCTGGGGATACCCTGTTAGGTAGCATAAGCTGTGAGGGACCTGTCCGGCGTAGACCGACACGGGTGAAACAGTGGCTATGTTGGTGTGGCACCTTGGTCTGTACCGATATCCCTTGTGTCGCAACTAGAAGAATATGGGTCTTCTGAGGAGCCATTAAGCACCAACCGACCTTAGAACCTTAAATGACCCAACTTGGCCAATAGAACAGTAGCAGTATGCTACACCTATTGAGGCTAAACTCTCGCGATGGTTCTGGCCGCAAGAAAAGATTGCGATGCTGGAGTTATGACCGATTGAGGGTAGTCAGTGATATTGGGATCCTCTAGAACTCGATTACTTCTGATAGGACAGGTCTTAACCAACAAACTGAAAGAGGGTAATACCTAGACCTCATGCTGGCCTAAACTCTAAGGGCTTGTCTTGTGTGACTTGTGTGCCTTATCATGTCTGCCTTTGTGAATATTTGTGGTGTGCTTTATCATAACATCATGCCATCATAAACATTGCATGCATCCTGCATAAGGACTGACCATTTCAAAGACAAGAGGGTTTCACCTTTGCTCTGTTTTGTAGGACATCATGATGCCTATGCGAAGGAACACTATCCGGTTCAATTTTGTTCACCCACCTGAGTTGCTTGAAGAGTTGGTTAGCAGAATTCCAAATACTACTTCCTTTATCCAGAGGCATGGCTCTCTTCTCAGTTTAGTCACGGCAAAGTGGGACCAACAACTGATGAGTGTCCTACCCAGTTCTATGACCCTCTGTACCAGTGTTTCACCTTTCAAGACTTCCAGCTGGTCCCTACCCTGGAAGAGTTCTCTGATTTGCTTGGCATCCCTATCTTGGATCAGACTCCCTTCATTGGCTGGGAAAAGACTCTTAGTTTCGAGGAGATTGCTGCAACCCTTCCCTTGACCCACAAGGAGGTAATAGACAACTGGGTGACTAGAAGCAAAGTTAAGGGTTTCTTGGCCAAGTTTCTGATTGGCAAGGCTAACAGTTTCTGGAATGACCTGGACTTTAGGGCGTATGAAGACATTCTGGCTCTCTTAATCTATGGCCTGGTTCTGTTTCCTAATCATGATAACTTCATTAGCGTCACTGCCATAAGGATCTTCATGTCTCGGAACCCTGTGCCCACTCTCTTGGGTGATATCCTGCAACAACTCTATGCTCGTACTGCCCGAAGACGAGGAACTTTGTGGTGTTGTATTCCTTTGTTAGTGAGGTGGTTTATTTCACACCTCCCTAAGTTCGTGCTGAAGAACAAAGAAGGAAGAGGTTGGGCTTATAGGTTAATGTCTCTCACTGATAATGACATCATTTAGACTCTCAGAGGTTTGGATAAGGTGGCTGTTATTGATCGTTGCGGAGAATACCCTAATGTTCCTTTGATTGGTACCCAAGGAGGAATCTCTTATAATCCATGTCTAGCTCTCTGCTAGTTTGGAAGAGCTAGAAGAGCAGGACCTCATGAGATGTTGGTGCCTCATATCAGTTTTGAATTTCAGGTAGACAGTGACGAGTTGCGTCGTAGGTTCATCAAAGCTTGGGACAGAATTCACAAAGCTGACCCATAAGAGTTGGGACCAAAGACTTCTCTACCTATGGAAGCCTACTACAAATGGGTCCGCATCTGTGCTCAGAAGTTAGGTATGCCGTATGAAGCTGTTAGACCCATCATTCTTGAGTATCCTGATAGAGATGGGGCTCCCCCAACTGTTCTCCCTCCTCAGATACCTACTGATATTGATACACTAAAGAGGTCTTGGGCGCAACTGCGAGAAGAACGGGATTCTTATCGGAAAAAGTTCAACAAGCAGGAATTGAAGATCCAGAAGCTGACAAAGCAGTTGGAGAGCGAGCGGGCTTTGAATGACTACATCCGTACTGAGAAGAGGAAACCCTGGGATCAGTGATGAGCTTTGGATGTTCTTTTACAGTTTTTATTTTCCTCTTCAGTATTTCAATTTTATGTAACGCCTAAGGGCAATCTGTTGAACAATTTAAATTTCAAAGTTGATTCTAATGAAGTGTGTTCTTTTTTGTTTACAAAGTTGACTCCCGATTGTCTTTGAAAACATAAATCATACGCATTCCATTCATCATGTGCATCACAGGTACTCTTCTTTTCAGGTTGCTTAATGTTCTTCGCTGTTTATTTCAGCATCATGAACCCTGAATCATCTACCGAGCAGTCCATCAAGGCCCTTCAGGCTCAGAACGCCCAATTCCAAGAGCTGATTATGAGTTTGGCCCAAGGTCAAGAGGAGTTGAAGGCTCTGCTGGTCAAGAAGAAAAAGAAGAGAACTGTACTGTTCAACACTAGCCGGAGGTTTGGTAACACACTGCAGAATGAGGCTGACCAAACTGGTTCTTCTGTAGGGAAAGGCAGTCCCTAGGGGGGAAGAGTTCCTAGTCCGGTGGTCTCTGACAACGAGACTGATTTTAATGAGGAGCAATATCCTCCAGCTGAAGACAAGTACAAGCAGTTGGAAGACCGTCTGAATGCCATGGAAATTCAACAAGTGCCTGGGTTGGATTTCGGAGACTTGGGTTTATCTTCTGGTGTGGTGATCCTACACAAGTTCAAAGCACCATCTTTCGCTAAGTATGACGGGGCATCCTGCCCTAAGCTACATCTCAGATCTTATGTGCGGAAGATCCAACCATACACTGTGGACAAGAACTTGTGGATCCATTTCTTCCAGGAGAGTCTTTCAGGGACTCATCTCGAATGGTTCTATCAGCTGGATGGAACCAAGGTTCGTAACTGGGAGGATTTGGCTACTGCTTTTTACAAGCAGTATCAATATAATGCCGACCTCGCTCTTACACGTACCCAACTCTAGGGTATGTCGCTAGGATCGGGAGAAGGTTTTAAAGAGTATGCGCATAAGTGGAGGGACCTGGCTGGCAGGGTGCAGCCACCATTAACCGATCGTGAGCTAGCAGACATGTTCTTGGGGACCCTATCCAGGCCGTTCTTCAATCATCTCATTGGCAATTCATCTGCAGGGTTCACAGACCTCATTCTGACTGGGGAAAGGATAGAGGCTGGTTTGAAATCAGGGAAAATTCAGAAGGGTGCGTCCTCAAGTTCTGAGAAGAAGCCTTTTAAGAAGGAAACCAGTGCTGTGTATGGGCCTAGGAGGCAAAATAAACCAGAACGCCGCCAAATTGTCAATGCAGTGGTGATTGCGAAGCCTGCTGCCGCTCCTCGGCAACTCAACCAACCAAGGGCTGAGAGACCCAAAAGAGAATTTACTCGGCTTAGTATGACCTTGTCACAGATCTTGCCGCAGCTGCTATCGACCAACTTGGTAACCGTCAGAGAGGCTCCAAAGGTGGTGAACACGACCTCTCCGAAGTATAATCCAAATGCCCGCTGCGCTTATCATTCTGATAGCCCGGGGCATTCTACTGATGATTGCTGGGCCCTAAGGAATAAGGTGCAGGACCTTATCGATGCCAAGGAAATACAGTTTGAGGCACTTGAAAGGCCCAACGTTGTGACCGCTCCTATGCCCCAGCATGGAGTAAATGCTATTGAGGAAGACTTGTATGCAGTTTCTGTGGATGATGTTGCTACCCCTTTATTGGCTGTTAAAAGGAACCTGTTGCTAGCCGGTTTATTTCTGGGTTGTAGCAAGGGTTGCCTTCTGTGTGCTGTTTCCCCTACTGGTTGTCCGTTGCTGAAGTCAGGCATCCAAAGCCTGATGGATAGCAAAGAGATCTTATTCAAGAAGACCGATGTTCCTTTTGTTCCTACCGAAGAAGTATCTGTTGTCACCATCTTCAATAATCCTACCAAGGCTCCCCCGAGGAAGCCAGTCAAAATCATGTATGTTGCACCTATTATCATTACTGTTCCGGGGCCTCTCCCCTATGAATCTGACAAGGCTGTCCCATGGCACTATGGGGCAGACGTGTATGTACTTGGAATAAAGTAGGAGTTCAACACCGATACCAGTATCAGCAACATCACTGGTCCCGTCAAAGTTACTCGCAGTGGCAGGCTCTTCTCGCCTGACATTGCGCCACCAGTTATCCGAAGACCTCTTATAATAACACCTGCAAGTGCACCTGTGTCCCCTCCTGTTCAAGTTTCTACCCCTGCTACCGAGTCATCTGACACTCGGGGCAAAGGGATTGCTGATGTGCCTGCCCGGATGGAGGCACCGAAGACTGTTAATGTTGAAACCTCCCAGCAAGAGATGGAGGAAATCCTCAAGATTATTAAGAAGAGCGACTTCAACGTCGTTGAGCAGCTGGGGCATACCCCCTCTAAGATCTCCATGCTATCATTATTGTTGTGCTCAGAGGCCCATGCCAAGGCCCTGATCTCATTTCTGAAGACGACCCATGTGCCACAGGAGACATCTGCGGATCAATTCACTGATTGCGTGGCTAACCTGACCGCTGACAATGGTTTGGGTTTCTCGGATGCTGATCTGACCGCCAAGGGAAAAAACCACAATGATGCCCTGCATGTCTCCATTGAATGCATGGGCACTACTCTCGCACACGTGTTGGTGGACACCGGTTCTTCCCTGAATGTATTGCCCAAGAAGGCCTTAGACCGGTTGGATTGTGAGGTCCTGGAGTTGAAGCCTAGTAACATCATGGTCCGAGCCTTTGACGGGTCGAAGAGGATGGTTCATGGGGAGGTAGATATTCTAATTCGTGTTGGTTCCCAAGTCTTTGATTCAACGTTCTATGTGATGGACATTCGTCCATCTTATTCCTGTTTGCTGGGTCGACCTTGGATTCACAAAGCTGGGGCCGTGACCTCCACTCCACACCAGAAGCTCAAGTACCCTGTCAGAGGGAAGATTGTTACTGTGCAGGGGGAGGAAGAATACATGGTTAGTCATCTGAACTCGTTCCGGTATATAGAGATGGACGGGGAGTTTATTGAAACCCCCTTTCAACATTTTGAAGAGGTACCTCCAACATTGGCGTCAGCTGAGACGGTAATTGAAGAAGACTTTCCTTTGAAGATGGCCTCCTTAAAGGACGCCCGGGCTGTAATCGAGAAAGGTGAATGTGCTAACTGGGACAGGCTCCCTGACTTTACTCCTAAGACTGACAAGTTTGGGCTGGGTTTTGCTGCAGAGGCTCAGAAGGTTGTACGCAAAGCAAGGATCGGAAGACCTCCCGTGTTCATCACCAACCCGGGAGTGAATGTTATTGAAGGCGATGCGGAGGAATCAGAATTTGATAGCTGGATCTACCCGACGACTGACGGTGGACTGAACAATTGGACCGCAAAAGACTACATACCTGTTACTTTTGTTACGCAGTAATGAATTCCTTTGTTTTTGTTTGTAATGAACAATAAATTGAAACTTTATGGCCCGGTGTCTTACCCGGGGCACCGTGGCTTCATTTGTGAGGGCTTATTAACTGTCATTTCCATATATCATGAATAAAGACATTGGACGTTTTTTCGCATTTCAAATCTTGTGCTCCCTTTCTTTCTTTCTTTCTGTATATATTGCAAAAACAGCTGTATTTACACACACTCACCCATACAGGTTTCAATCCACTATGGATCTCACTGGTAACGACTCTGCTACTGCCAGTTATGACTTCGAAAATCCGATCAACTTAGCCGAAGACGAAGGTGAAGATGATTGCGAAGTGCCTGGCGAGCTTGCAAGACTGTTACTCCAGGAAGAGAGGGCCATTCAGCCACATGAAGAGCCAGTGGAAACGGTAAATCTGGGTACCGAGACAGACAGAAAGGAAGTTAAGATTGGTGCCAATCTAGAGCTCAGTGTAAAACAACGGTTGATCCAGATGTTGTATGATTATGTGGAAGTATTTGCTTGGTCCTACGAAGACATGCCCAGGTTGGATACTGACATTGTGGTCCATCATCTGCCTACCAAGGAAGACTGTCCTCCGGTTAAGCAAAAGGTCCGCCGTATGCGTCCAGAGATGTCCGAGAAGATCAAAGCTGAGGTTATGAAGCAATTCGATGCCGGGTTTCTAGCAGTGACTTCTTACCCTCAGTGGGTTACCAACGTGGTTCCAGTGCCAAAGAAAGATGGTAAGGTCAGAATGTGTGTTGATTACAGGGATTTGAATAGGGCGAGCCCCAAGGATGACTTCCCCCTACCTCACATTGATGTTCTGGTTGACAATACGGCTCAGCACAAGGTGTTCTCCTTCATGGATGGTTTTTCAGGTTACAATCAGATCAAGATGGCTCCTGAAGATATGGAAAAGACTACCTTTGTTACTCAGTGGGGCACCTTCTGTTACAAGGTCATGCCATTCGGGTTGAAAAATGCTGGGGCAACCTACCAACATGCCATGGTTGCTTTATTTCATGACATGATCCACCATGAGATTGAAGTGTATGTCGATGATATGATTGCAAGGTCCCAAACGGAGGAAGAACACCTTAATCATCTGCAGAAATTGTTTGACCGTCTGAAATTGTACAAGCTGGGGTTAAACCCGAACAAGTGCACATTTGGGGTAAGATCTGGAAAGTTGTTAGGCTTCGTCGTAAGTGACAAAGGTATTCAAGTGGACCCTGCCAAAGTTAAGGCCATACAAGAGATGCCCGTTCCCAAGACAGAGAAAGAAGTCAGAGGCTTTTTAGGACGGCTGAATTACATCGCCCGATTCATCTCACACCTAACTGTTATTTGTGAACCAATCTTCAAGCTGCTGAAGAAAGATCAGGTAGTACGTTGGAATGATGAATGTCAGACCGTCTTTGACAGAATCAAGGAGTATCTCCAAGAACCACCCATTCTTATGCCACCGGTTGAAGGGAGACCTCTAATACTATACCTGACAGTACTTGACAGCTCAATGGTGTGTGTGCTGGGGCAGCATGACGAGTCTGGCCGAAAAGAGCACGCCATTTATTACCTTAGCAAAAAGTTTACCGACTGTGAGACCCGATACTCACTGCTCGAGAAAACTTGCTGCGCTTTGGTATGGGCTGCTCGCCGGCTGAGACAGTATATGCTGACTCACACTACTTTATTGATTTCAAAGATGGATCCAATAAAGTACATATTCGAAAAGCCTGCTCTGTCCGGAAGAATAGCAAGATGGCAAACGATCTTGACAGAATACGACATCCAGTACACGACTCAGAAAGCTATCAAAGGAAGTGTATTGGCAGACCACTTGGCACACCAGGCAGTAGACGACTACCAGTCAATGAACTTTGAATTTCCTGACGAAAGCATCATGATAGTGACTGATTGTGAAGTACCTGGACCGGATGAAGGACCTGAAGAAGGATCCCGATGGTCTATGCACTTTGACGGAGCCTCCAACGCTTTGGGTAACGGTATCGACGTTGTGATCATATCCCCTCAAGGCACTCATACTCCACTTACTGCCCGACTATGTTTCAACTGCACCAACAACATGGAGGAGTATGAGGCATGTATCATGGGTCTTCAAGCTGCGATTGACTTAAGGATCAAGTTTCTGAGTGTCTTCGGAGATTCCGCTCTCGTGATCAATCAGATCAAAGGCGAGTGGGATACGAAATATCCGAATCTTATCCCTTACAAGGAATGTGTGTTGACATTGATCCCCCATTTCACAGAGATCACTTTTGAACATTTCCCAAGAGAGGAGAATCAGTTGGAGGACGCGTTAGCTACGATGTCTTCTATGTTTAAAGTCAAGTGGGACAATGAGGCTCCCCGAATCATTATCTGGAAACTGGACGAACCTGCATACTATTGTGATCTTGAGGCTGAGATAGTAACTGAAAAACCCTGGTATCATGAGGTGAAGAGGTACTTGGAAGCTCAAGAATACCCTGAAGATGCATCCGTCAATGACAAGAAGTTTCTGAGAAGGTTCGCAGCAAAGTTCTTCCTCAGCAACGGTATTCTGTACAAGCGAAACCATGACTCGACCCTACTGCGTTGTGTGGATAAGACTGAAGCAGAAAGGATCATGGCAGAGCTGCATGAAGGTACCTTCGGAACACACTCCAGTGGACACACCATGGCAAAGAAAATCCTTCGGGCAGGATATTTCTGGTCCACAATGGAAGCCGACTGTTACCAACATTCTCGGACATGTCATAAGTGCCAGATCTATGCTGATAAGGTGCATGTTCCTCCAGTTCCTCTGAATGTCTTGACAGCACCTTGGCCTTTCGCAATGTGGGGCATTGATATGATCGGCGAGATTAAGCCTACGGCATCCAACGGGCACCGCTTCATCCTAGTGGCGATCGATTACTTTATAAAGTGGGTTGAAGCAGCTTCCTACGCCACTGTAACCAAGAATGTCGTGGCACGGTTCATTCGACACAATCTGATCTGTCGATACGGTGTCCCGGAAAGGATCATTACGGACAATGGTACCAATCTTAATAACAAGATGATCATTGAGCTCTGCGAGCAATTCAAGATACAACACCACAACTCTTATCCTTACCGACCGAAGATGAATGGGGCTATAGAAGCAGCGAATAAGAATATCAAGAAGATTATGCAGAAGATGACAGTGACCTACAAAGATTGGCACGAGATGTTACCGTTTGCTCTTCATGGGTACCGTACCTCAGCAAGAACGTCAATCGGGGCGACTCCCTTTTCCTTGGTCTATGGCATGGAGGCAGTCTTGCCGATTGAAGTCCAGATATCCTCTCTCCGGATAATGAAGGATGCATATCTGAGCGAAGATGACTGGATCCAGACACGACTTGATCAATTAAACCTAATTGACGAAAAGAGACTCAATGCTATTTGTCATGGTCAAACGTACCAAAAACGGATGATCAAGGCATTTAACAAGAAGGTCAGACCACAAGAGTATCAAGTTGAGGACCTGGTAATCAAATGCATCATCCTTCCTCAAAGTGATCCCAGGGGCAAATGGACCCCTACGTACGAAGGTCCATTTGTGGTTAGACATGTGTTCTCAGGAGGAGCCATGATTCTAACCACCGTGGATGGTGACGACCTTCCTCACCCCGCCAATGCAGACATAGTAAAAAGATACTACGCATGATAAAAGACCCGCTAGGTTGACATACCTAGGCAAAAATTAGGGCTTCCCGGCAAACCAAAAGGGTTCGGGCAAAATGAGGGATGAAATAAAAAAAAATCTGTACACCCGGCAAGTCGAAAACCTGAAAAGGCGGCTTGGGAAAAAATGGGTATCCCGGTGGACTGAAAACCCGAAAGGGCGGTCCAGGCAAAAGTTAGGGATTAAAGCGTAATACTATGTCTCATTGATCACCTTGCATCCAGAATCCGGTATCAACTATCAAGTTCAAACGGCATCGACCAGTCAGCTTCATCTTCAACCGAGCAGCCAAGTGATGAGACGCTCGAAGATATAAAGGCGATATCAGAGTTGAAACCCAGTGGAATTACTCTTTTCACACAGTTGTTTTGTTTCTTTGTACAAATTGTATAAACTCTTTTGTTCGGCGGCGTTCTCTTACTAGGACATCAGCCTCTTGTACATAAACGCCTATTTACAGGCAAATTCAAAAATCAATACAAATTCAATTTTCAGACCAATTGCCAATTGTTTTTCTTTTTCCGTTTTGTTTTGCGAAGAACGTCCAATGTTCAATTTTGATATATGCATTTGACACTAATTGTTAACTCATAAATATTTGCATGCAAAACAAAGGATAAATTACATGTAACATCAGAAACAGGGGCAATAATGAGTTGTCCAAACAATCTAATTATTCTGTCCACCAAGGTACCAAGGTAAGTTCGGCTGAAAAATGTAACCCAGATACCTTCATTCCCCAGTGAAGTCACCAAGATTCAATAATTCTCCTCAAGCAGTTGGTCTCCCAATCAGCCCTACAAGGCACAATATCTCCAAGATTCAACAACTCTCCCCAAGCAAAGTTAGCCTACTATCAGCCATAAGGAAGTTGGATTATCCCCCGCATATCTCAACATTCCCCGACAGAGTATACAAACATTCCTAACAAGCGTCCCCGGCAATCTTGATCTAAGATTGTTCCCCGGCGGTATACCAAGCATCCGGTGGAGCCATTCCCCAGTCTAATCTGAAAAGTTCCCCCCAGGAGAGTTCAATCCATCTCCCCAGCAGGAAGCTTATCCCCAGTAGATTCTGGAAGCTTACCCCTGCAGAGCACGAACGCGTCTCCCAGACTTTTTATTTAAAGGTTATTTCCCCACCAGGATATAACTGGGTTATCCTCAGCCAAAAGCCACGGAAAGATCGTCCCCGACAAAGTCCTCCTATCCCCCAGCGGAGTTCATCAATTCCTTCAACATAACATATCAATGGTATCCCCAGCGGAGTTATCATCAACCTCAGCAAAGAACCTTTCTTTCCCCACAGAGTATTCCCCGCAGAGTAATCTATTCGCCAAGTCTATTCCCCAACAGAGTCATCTGCTCCTACCGGTATTCTTGCAACCATCACTCCCAACGGAAACAAAGAACACTATTCTTCAACATCAGCCCAGGATTTAACTTCTCGACATTCGTCAAGGAGTCATTTTCCTAGACGAAAAACACATACATTCATCACATCTTCATACATTATAGCATGCACATACGCATCATGAACATACAATCTCACCACGCATGTCATACATCATGATATCGCATACAACTAACGTTTTGTCTTTTCAGGACAAAGGTCAATACAAAGATGATTACTATCAACTGTCGTGATTCCAGATCCGATTCCTGTATCCAGCCAGGGTGTATCTGTTGATGACTATTTCCAGACTCGATTCCTGTAACCAGCCAGGGTACGTCTGAAGAGTTTGAGGATCCGATTCCTGTAGCCAGCCAGGGTGTATCTGTTGACGACTATTTCCGGACTCGATTCCTGTAACCAGCCAGGGTACGTCTGAAGAGTTTGAAGATCTGATTCCTGTATCCAGCCAGGGTGCATCTGTTGACGACTATTTTCGGACTCGATTCCTGTAACCAGCCAGGGTACGTCTGAAGAGTTTGAAGATCTGATTCCTGTATCTTGCCAGGGTGTATCTGCTGATGACTATTTCCGGACTCGATTCCTGTAACCAGCCAGGGTACGTCTGAAGAGTTTGAAGATCTGATTCCTGTATCCAGCCAGGGTGTATCTGTTGACGACTATTTCCGGACTCGATTCCTGTAACCAGCCAGGGTACGTCTGAAGAGTTTGAGGATCCGATTCCTGTATCCAGCCAGGGTGTATCTGTTGACGACTATTTCCAGAATCGATTCCTGTAACCAGCCAGGGTACGTCTGAAGAGTTTGAAGATCTGATTCCTGTATCTTACCAGGGTGTATCTGTTGACGACTATTTCCGGACTCGATTCCTGTAACCAGCCAGGGTACGTCTGAAGAGTTTGAAGATTCGATTCATGTATCTCGCCAGGGTGTATCTGTTGACGACTATTTCCAGATTCGATTCCTGTATCTAGCTAGGGCACATCTGTGAGTAACCAATTGTAGACTCGATTCCTGTATCCGGCCAGGGCACATCTACATAAAAGGTTTAAAGATTCGATACTTGTATCCAGCCAGGGGACATCTACACGAAGAGTTTGAAGATCAACTCCTGTAACAGGCCAGGTAATTATTTTTCTTTCTCAGGTACGCAAGTTCTCGCTAAGGAATCTCTTACGCGATCGACACCTACATGGCATCTATAAGCCCATCCACATACCAACAGTCTCCAAATGGCATCTATAAGCCCATCCTCTTATCCACCACATCTCCAAATGGCATCTATAAGCCCATTCCCGCCATCACATTGCTGATACTACACCATGCGAGTGCAAATTTCTGGGCACTCTAGTGTTCAATCATCTTCTACCCTCGGATTACGAAAGGCACGCCAGCCAATCTACATCCTCAGGTCTAAGAAGATTGAACAGGGGCAACTGTTGTACCCCAAAATTTGCCCTCCCATATTCTTCAAGATTTGCCAAGATCAGTCTTCAGATGGTTCAAAATCTCTCAAAGGTTGCACAGTCCAATTGCCTCATAACACAGTCAAAATTAGGGCTTTGGTTCTTGCAAAGAAATTGAGATTTTCAAGGGTCCAATCAAGTCCCATATGCCTACATATATTGTCAAGCATCCATATGTCAAGTTTCAAGACTCACAGCATCAAATTGCACAGTCAAAAACCCTAAATGCTTCACAGTCAACTGTAGGGGCAAAATGGTCATTTGACAGTCAAAAGTCAAAAATTTTGGTCAACATCTTATTTTAAAGCCACAAACATCATTTGATCAACCCTTGATCATGATTCTCAAAGCATGGCTCAAAAAGTCTCAAGATGCAAAAGTTTCTATTTTTGGACAGCTGAAAAAGTCAACTGCAAATTGACCAGGGCATAACTTCCTCATGGTTTATCATAAAAATTCCATCCAAAGCTCATTTTGAAGAGAATGACATTTCCTACAACTCATCTTCACACTTTAAGTCCAAGAAATGCTCTCACAAAAAGTTATCAATTTCAACATTATAGGTCATTTTCAAAAGTTAACAAAAAGGCACCTTAAGTCAAGGACCATAACTTGAGATTGGTAAATCAAAATGACATGGGACCAAAGGCATTGGTTAGAGGACTTCAAGACCTTTCTAAAATTTCCAAGAACATGTTCATAGCTTCAAAATTGAGCAAGACATGCCTTGAAGAAGTTGGGAAATTTTTGGGAATTTTGAAAAGTCAACTTTGCCTAAAACACTTCAAAAATGCTAATGGGCCTCAAAATCTTCCTTGAATCATTACCCAAAGCATATGCACGACCCATTAAGCTCAAAGGGATTTATTTTCTTATTTTTAATTAATTAATTGAATTTTTATTCTTATTAATTCATTTAATTAGATTTAATTATAAGAAAAATATCAAATCATGCTTTTTAAATCTTTTTTGTGCAGCAAATCAAACTAGGGCAAGGTGGCAGGTCGTTTCACATTCAAAAAGGCAATATCTTCCACAATTGGAAAGGGTTTCATGAAGAAAAGATTGAAAAAAGATATGGAAAAATCAAATATTCAAAACATGAATGGATGGATCTTTGGGCTTGTTTTTGACCTAATTTCGTTCATGTACATAGGCACAACATAACCTAATGCAAGAAGACACGAAAAACTGCTCAGAAAACATAGAACAAAATTGCAAATTTTCACCAAAAACTTGAAATCTGAAATCACAGTTAGAGCACGATTCAAAGCCTAAATCCTATTCCAAACTCTTGCTGAGACTTCCTTGAACGTGTTGCAATCACTTTCCAGTCTCCATACTCCAAGAATTGGTAGAACAAAATCACGTTCATCACAAACTTTTCCATAATCGTTTTTTAATTTTCATGCATTAATCATGTGTTTTATTTGTTGATTTACACTAATCATGATGTTCTGAAGCTATTGGTAATATTTGATTGGACTAACAACGCTTGAATCGAAACCTGCCATTGATGAAACCTAGGGTTTCAGAAGCTCCAAATTAGGGGTTCTCACATATGAAAAAATTGGACCTTCAAACCGGTGCAGACCAAATCGTGGCAACAAGACGAAGTGATTGAACTATTCGCGCTCAATTTATGTTACCTGTACGCCTATTCGCTATTATGCACTGTGCTATTTAGTGGGGGTTTAAAACCCCCGCTATTTGTTTGGTATTTACAGGAACAACGAAGAAGAAGCTAGCGTGTCATTATTTGGTTGGAGTATTCAAAATCTGGCGTGTTTTTCTTGTTTCATATCATTAACTTTTGTTTTTATTATAATATTTATGTTCCACTAACATTACAAACACACGCGATGGTTCAGTTGGTGGATGAGTTGTCCTGCAGGCATTGGGACCTGGGTTCGATTCCCAGGTCCCCCCATATGTTCAATAATTTTTGTCTCAATGTATTCCTATGCAGCGTTCAATCAAAGGTTCACCATGCACGCACATGCTAAGGTCTGACAAGTGGCTTCAAGGTCCAATCTGAAGGCTGCAAGATGAGGTCCATGGTACACTCAGTCAACCATCCCACACGCAGGCGCAGAAAGTCAAACAAGGCCTTTGTTTCATGGGCCAGAATGCTTCAATTCACCTCCATAATGGGCCAGACACCCCCCTTGTTTGTATTCTTTTTAATTCTCTTTTCTTTTCTAAATTCTTTTAAATTGTTTTAATTATTTTATTTAATTCACCCAAAATATTTTTTCATAATAAAAAAATCAGAAACTAAAATATGTTTAATTAATATTTAATTCACTATTAATTTATTTTGTAAATAAACTCTAACCATTAATTTAGTAAATTAGGTTTTAAAACTTTAATCTTTTCTTAATAAATAAAAAAATATGTAGAAATTAGGTTTTTTTGACATTTTTATCTTTTTCACAAATTAAACTTTTTCCTCATTATTTCTTACTTATTATTATTATTGTTGATTACTTATTATTTTTGTAAATAAATATGTAAGTAATTAATTAGTGTAAATTAGGTTAACTTGTATATTTTCTCAAATAATTAAAAATAACTTAGAATTAGGGTTTCTTTTAATTTTAATTTTCTTTATTTTTCATAAATACCAAAAAACATAAAAAACAATTCCCTTTCTTTAATTAAATAATTAATTAGCTTTTTAATTCAATTAAATTTCAAAAGGGTCAAAACCCTCGGACATTCGATTCTAATTTCTTTTCGCGCGTTATTCTTTTTTCTTTTCGAATATTATGTAACTGCTCAAGCCATGTAATAATAATTAGGTCTTTTACTTTCCGCATCTTTTATCAAACGGGTCTTTATAATTTGGCGATGTATAGACCCGCGCCTTGTAATAGCGTAGGATTTATCTTTCCGCATTTAAATTTCCGCACTTTTAAATTCTAATTGCATGAAAGAATGTATGGCTAATTAAAAACAAGCGTAGCTCACAAAAATGCATGATCAAAGATAAACATAAACTGAAAGAACACACATGCACATGCCACTCCTAGGGTACGCCTCACTGGTTGCCTCGACGTGGTCGTTAAGTATAGGGTGTTTTAGAGGTCGCCCTCCTGTCTAAAGATCCAGTTGCCTCGAAATGGTTGCCTCGGATAAAAAGGATCTAGGACATTAGGGTTACCGCTAAGGCGTCCTACCATTGCTTTGGTGACCACACATGTCCCTCATAATCGAATTGACCTGAATACCTCCAACGACGGTGCTACCTACTACTCAATAGTGGGATAGTACTGTCTTAAGGATTCTTACACAGCCTAATTCCTTAGAGTAGGTGGATGACTCGTAGATACTTGCTCTTTTCAAAAACAAACAAAAATCTTTTCACACCGACACTTTTCAAAAAGCTTTCAAAATAATTTTTCAAACACTCTTGAGGACTGATACAAGAGTTATTCCGAAACTTTCAAAGAAACTTTTTCAAAACCCATACACACTTGAAAAGCAAACATTTTTTGAAAACATAAGAGCAAGTACCTAAGAGCCTGTGGATAACCACGGATAGAAAGGGTGCTAACACCTTCCCTTTCTATAAATCTACCTCCCGAACCGAGAAACATTCTCTAAAAAGGAATTTTGCTGTGCTTTTGTCCTTTCCATGTTGGAGAACATAAAAGACGGTGGCGACTCTTGCTTCCGCGACATTTCGCGAACCAGCGTTAAACAGTCAGTTCTAAATCCACCGATGACACTTGTAGATTAGATCCCACGTACGGTGACAAGTGGGACTTGTCGAGCTGGAGAGTCTGGAACAATTGGGTGTACATGACATCGACGAAACTCCCCTTGTCGACCAGGATGCGATGCACGCCGAAGTTGGCCATCTCTGCTCTCATGAGCAAAAGGATGTTCGAGTTGGGAGCTCCACCAGGTAGTTCCTCGAGATAGAAGGTAATGGGCTCGGATTTTCCCCAGAACCCGTTAAGGGTCACAGTCTTGACCGGGGCTGCATCTAGACCAGGGAAGTTGTTTCCCATAGACGGCGCCATTGATCATACCTGATCAGAAGAGATCGTCGGTGGCCCACAAGTTTGGACTGAACTGCGGTGAAGGTGAAATGGAGGGGGTGGGGGTACCTGCAAGACACTCTGATGCCAAAGTAAGGTCCAAAGTAGAATACACGTAATGAAAGCGTAAAGAGTAATGTACCTTACCCTCTAGTGAAATAGGGTATTTATAACCCTCAGCATTGGGCCAAGGCCTTCATTGCGGGCTGAAGATCCTGACCCATAATGAATGGATGTCAGGACTCAAGCGCGTGAAGTGGAGCAACGTGTATCCACGATCCTGGTTTGAGTGTTCCGCATTCCTCGGATAGCGGATGGCCGATTCTCCATAGGTGGCAAGAGATTCCGTGAAAATCAAAGGGCAGTTCACCACGTGCTTATGGAGGGCACATGGGGAAAACGTTCCCCAATTGCTAGGAGTTGGCCATGTCGTTGGACCTTCTTCGAAGGAGCGTCAGACTAGGTCATATCCTTCAATGGACCAAATGCAGGCCCAATCCAAAATAGGTTTTAGGTAAACTCATCCTCAATGCACAAAACCCATTCAACCCACTCAATGCATAAATTTTACCTTTAATTATTATATATTTTTGTATTTTTAGGTCTCTTGATGAATTGATATATGAATTTATATTTATATATTTATTATTGGAAATTGATTGAAGATATTAATGTTGAAGTAAAGACTTCTCTTTGAGTCATGGAGGATGTTTGAACAATGTTCTTGACTTGTTTTGTTTTTTTAATTTGATGAATAATGATTTTGATGTATTCATATTTGATTGTTTCAATTTCAAATTTTTATTTTACGAGTCATGATTTTGAATTATTTATAATATCACACTTTGATTATTTTAATACTAATACTTGTAAGTTGTAAATAATTTATGTAATTTTAGTACTAAACACTTCTGTAATACAACATTGATTTTTTTTTTATAGAATGTTTAGACATTTGATGTTAAAAGAATAATGCTAATATGACTAAACTATTTTTAAAAAAAAAAAAAATTTGGGCATTTAAAAAAAAAAAACACAACACACCATTTATAATTATATAAGTAAAAAATTGAGTGATGCACTGTCCAACTCAATCCAACCCACAAACCGATATACCATATGATTTGAGTATTGATTTTGATCAAATTCAATCTAAACTGATCTATGTACACCTCATTGATAGCCATCTCTGAAGTCTAAAAGATACACCCCTTCATTTAAGTGATGCAAATTTAAATAATTTCTTAAAATTTTAACATCTAAATAATTTATAGTAAAAGAATAAATTACTTAAAGTAATATTTTAAAATTAATTATCTAAAATAATTTTTTATTTAAAGTTTTTTTTAAATTATAATTTTTAAATAAAAATATATAATATTATAAAAAATTATTTTTAAAAAACTGAAACGGGTTATATATTATATTTGTCAAATTTATTTAGTATATATCTTTTTGAGAAAAAAAACATTACATTGATAACATATTATAATGTCAATAAATGAAAGACATGTATTAGAATAAATTTTAATTTTATTTATAAAATATTAAAATGATATGATAAATATAAAAGTTTTGATTGATTATACGTTGAAAATGTAATATCTTTAAATTCTATTTTTATTTTATGTAAAAATGGATTTATCCTATAAAATTCACACAATTAAAATAGATTTAGGTAAAAAACCAATCCAAACATAAAAATACAAAATTTCAATTTGGAAAAGAAAAAAGAAAAAGCCACACAGGCATCTGTTAAACGACAAGTCGTTTAAACATTGGAAATTCAGGAGAAAGAGAAGAAGAGACCGCAACTCCTTCTTCCTCCGATGCATTTACTGTTAGGGTTAACTCAGCCATAGATCGCACTCTACACGGTATCACCCGAATTTTGTCTCTAGGGTTTTGGAGGGTATGTTCATGATCTTGATTTGTGTATTTTGGGGTTAAAGATCTTGATCTGGTTTGCATGCATGCTGATTATAATTGGGAATTTGTGTTTTCAACAGGTGCTTGATAGTAGTAGATTGAATTGTGAACAGTATGGTGAGTTTTGTTTAATTGGGTTTTTGAGTTTTGGGTATGTATTTGGTTTTTATCAATTTTAACATTGATTCACTTGATTTTGATTTGGTTGTGTTTGTGAAATCATAGAATTATCTTCTTGGAGCTTTCAAGCCTGCATGCAATGTCCTCATCTCGTTTACGGATGGAAAAAACCGAAAGCAGGTCAGCCACTGTTTAGTTTCATTTCAATCATGAAATTGCAAGCATAATAGTCCATTACATAATGAGATTAATTTCTTACTAGTTTGAACAATCACTCTTAGTGCCTAGACTCCCCTTTAGCGTTATCTTAAAAGTTTATCGTTTCAGTCTTCATTATCAACTTAATGGAAGCAATTGATAGATCTGAATGGAATCAGAAAAGTCCCATTTCATTTGCCTTTTCAAGAACTTTGTCTATTTGCCTCTGAAAATTTTAATGGCACAAATTACTTGGACATGTGCTTTGCTGTCGAAGTCTGGTTTCTTGGTCAGGGACTTTTTGGTAGTTTGATAACCCAAGTTGAAAGAGTCGACAATTCATTTAAAGGATGAATAGGAAAATACTGATTATCAATTAGCATCCTTACTTTGGCCATCAATTGACCTGTCGCTTCTAGTTCATTTTCAGTTCTATATTTCTTGTTAAGAGATTTGAAAGAAGGCTTAGAGTGTGTTTATCTTATTGTCATACGGAATTACTATGATTCTGTCCATAGTTTGGCAACTCTTCTAATGGAAGACCATGATTTAATTTCCTATTTAAACAAAGCTCAGTGAACTATTTAAAAGACGATTCTAACCAATAGTGATCCTCAAAAGTTGATAGAGAAGATAGATCAAAATGTGTATATTTTGTTCTTCAAGGCATACTTAAAGGATTTTGAAAATGTCTGAAATCAAGTTCTAACCAATCCCAACATTCTTACCATTGAGGAACTAATTGACCATTTATTTTGATTTCCTTTGACCGATGTTGCAAAGTATCGAGCTATGACTCTTACTACATGTGAACTCTTAATGTCGAAACTACTCATTGAAGAGTATAAATTTTGTTAGATTGAAACTATTGAGACATTGCATCCAATCCAACTTACGTGAACAAATTAAGCTCATAGAGATTGATTGCCATTTTATTTGTGAGAAGACTTCTTAAATTCTCACATCCTTTGTCAACTCAAATGATCGGTTGACAGATTCCCTCACCGGAGCTCTTTGGGAATCAAGGATTCTTATATCTATAACAAGTTGGATAGCTTGTGGTCTACAATTTTGAGGGGAAGTTTTGGAAAATGGAAATACAATATAATTAATGTTTGACTAGTACTTTCCAAGTACCATTTGAATTCCTAGTATCATATTGTGTATAAAGATGTGTTGCACCTTTAGAAAATTATGACTATTGTATTAATCCTGTATATAAATATCATATTGCTGACTATCTTCTTCTCTTAAACATATTCAGAATTTCCTATTTCACCTTGTCCTCACTTTTTCCTTGCAAGTAGGGAAATTTTAATAGTATTTGATATTTGTCTTTGCATTATTAATGATTTTGAATCTTTCACCAGCTATAATTTTAGTGACTTGTAGATCGGTTTCGTTAACATTCTTTTGTCATTTTCAAGGTTCCATTTAAAAAAGAAAATGGCCAGTCAGTTACCGTCCCTCTTTTCCACAGTCAAGAAAACATTGCTGGAAAGGTATATTAGCTGTTTATCTATACTTTTATTCAGCTTATCTTAAACCCATGCTGTTATTGTTGCAATAGCTTTTGATATATTGTTCAGTGAGCCTTACTATGTTTACTATTTATGTATTTGCTGCCATGTTTAGATTACAATAGAACCAATGCAAGGGAAGAAGATTGATCACAATGGCATAAAAGTTGAGCTCCTTGGACAAATAGGTTTGTACTTGAGGAATCCTTTCACTTTTCAATTTTGTGTCTTTGCGTTGAGTATAATACTGCTTCAAGGTTTTTATTTATCATTTCTTTTTAAAATTACTATTTAAGCAAGATATTCCAACTTGATTCTTTACTTATATTTGTCAGGTGTAATGGTCAGCTGGATTCTTGTTTTTTCTACTTAGTTCATTTGACTTGTGTTAAGGCATAAAATGATCATCCACAACATCTCTGTAAAACATCATTGAATTATTATAACATTGAAAGCTCTTGGTCCTAGTTTTTAAAACTTTGAATTTACAGTTAATCATGAATCACTTCTTATAGATAGGAGAAAGATAGGTTACCATACTGTGAGGCTGCAATTTAATTTCTGTCAAAATCAAAACCGTATAAAAAATGTTTTCTTTCTCTTCCCACACCCCCCTTTCCTTCTTGATGAACTGTAGCTGAACTGTTACATTATTCTTAGGTAATGACCAGGAAAGGAAATATATTTCCATTCATGTTTTGTAATAAATATGTAGTTGTTATTCGACTTTTGCTCTGAACTTTTTCTCTTGTATACAAATTTCTTCATGTTTTACTTATTTACTAATTACTGATATACAGTTCATTTTGAATTTCTTTTCACTGTGCAGAGATGTATTTTGACAGAGGGAATTTTTATGACTTTACTTCCCTTGGTAATTGTGTACTCTTTTACTGTGAGGCTGCCATTCATTTAATGCCAAATTACTTACAACTGAGAACTAAAATTTCATTTTGCTGTCTTTTGCAGTACGTGAACTAGATGTTCCTGGAGAAATTTATGAAAGGAAAACGTATCCATTTGAATTTTCTACTGTTGAAATGCCATATGAGACATACAATGGGGTGAATGTGAGGCTTAGGTATCATATTTTGGAAGATACACGGGTCTCAGTTAGAGTTTTATTCATGTGCTTTTGTCGTCTTTCTGAAATATATGCTTTGGAAATAATTGTTTGGGCTCTTGAATATGATATAATGTGATGTTTTTATGCATTTGCAACTTCCAGGTATGTCTTGAAAGTTACCATTAATCGCGGTTATGCGGGAAGCATAGTTGAGTACCAGGATTTTGTGGTACGTTCTCTATCAGTCAAATAAAGTTTGTGATTTCAGGTCTGGGACATCAAGTAGAATGTTATTTTATCAAATCACTTCATTTTGGTGAAAAAAAACTTACTGCATTTTGGGGATAAATTATAATGTTATGTTTGAAGTAGCTGTGAAGATTGAAAACATTTACATGAGTGTGGTATCCCCACACCCCAAAAAAGTGTGAATGTGTTTTTACTCGCATATAGCTGTATATGTGTTTTTACTCGATTTCATCCCTTACATATAATTTTTATTTTTATCCTCATTGGCCAGGTTCGCAACTATTCTCCACTTCCACAGATTAATAACAGCATCAAGGTGAGCTCAATAACATGTAGTCGAATTTTAATGCTGTCTAGAGAAAATTCACTATCATCATATGAGCCGTGATAGTGATAATGATACATGCTCACTAATTTCCATCAATTAAACCCAGTAACTACCCTGGAACAATAAAAAAGTGAAATTGTGTCATCATATCATTCATTTCCTGTCAATTACTCATTGATGAAGTATGTGCAGTGTAGAGACATTTAGTTATTTCCATGTGCTTTTCCTCATAACTTTGTTATTAGCTTCTTTTATTTCCTCATTATATATTTAGCAATGTGTTATATCTTGTACAGATGGAAGTTGGAATAGAAGATTGTCTGCATATTGAATTTGAGTACAACAAAAGCAAGTAAGTTGAATATTTTGGTTGATAATTTGACTGGAGGTTGTCTTCTTTTTATGTCTCTTATATTACTACCAACTGGTATCCTATGGTATTTCTGCTTACAGTTTGAAATATGAAATTTATGCATTACTTTATCTTGCTTGGTTATAGTAGCCAGTACATGTCTTACTCTGACTTACATATTTCCTGTTACTTAGTTTGACTATAACCAAGTAATAATCCTAGATAATTAGGCAGGTATGCGCACTAATGATATTTATGTCGAACTCTTGTACAGGTCTTATATATGAAGAGAATATTGTTCTCTTCAACTTATTTATATTGTATAGGTGAAAGGACAAGTCTTACTGAGAATTTCAACTTTTCAGGTATCACCTGAAAGATGTTATCATTGGTAAGATATATTTCTTACTTGTCAGAATCAAGATAAAAAACATGGACCTTGAGATTAGACGCCGAGAATCCACAGGATCAGGGACAAACACCCATGTGGAGACAGAAACGTTGGCTAAATTCGAGTTGATGGATGGTGCTCCTGTCAGAGGTAGGTTAACTTTGAAATGGGATGAGTAAGCAAAGTAAAACAGAAAGTTTAAGCTACCACTTAAATTTGCAAGCAAAGCAAATTAGTCGATGCTAATTTCTTTTTTGTTCTTAACCCTCCGGTTCTCAGGGCAAAGGGGCCCTGATAATCTAAAGTTTGTCCGAGAAATAAGTAGTGTCTGGCTGTGTGAGTATATAGTATCTTTCTTCTGATACTGACCAAGGATTGTTACGGCCAGAGATCAATATTGGATACTTCCAATCAATACGACATTAACTGAAACTCATTAACATGACTTGGTAAAGGCAGAAATTATCTGCCACTTGAGCCAATACCAATCTCAAATGCTTTGTACAACAAATGATTGTTACATAAAATAAATTCCACCTTCTAATATATGCAGTGAGTAGATCTCAACATTAGCAACTCTACTATTCATGGACAACAATGCTCACATCAAAGTGAAATTAATAGTTAATACTATCATCAGCATGTTTAACCCTTAAGTAAAAACTATTTCATAACGCACTGATTAATGCTTGATTGGTTTTACAGGTGAGTCAATACCGATCAGACTGTTCCTCAGTCCTTACGAGCTGACACCAACTCATCACAACATTAATAACAAATTCAGTGTGAAGTATTTCTTGAATCTTGTGTTGGTTGATGAAGAGGACAGACGGTATTTCAAGCAGCAGGAAATCACAATGTATAGGCTGGAGGAAACTTCTTGAACAATTATCATACAGAGAATGAGTATTAGGTTTGTTGATGATAGTAATAAAGAAGATTGTGATGAACATTGAAGAACTCAAATACAGGAATCAGTCCGTGAATCCTGTTTTTTCTTGGGGTAAAATGGTTTGGTATTCAAACATGCTTGAAATTCAAGAGTTGCAATGATGTACATTGACTGATCTGTTATTCAATATCGAAGGAAGCATTTATTTTTGTGCTGGATCGTTTATATATCCATGAAAATGTGTTACATATGTGGTTGAATATTAATTCTGATATTTTTGGGACTCTGGTTTCTGTTATCTGCGTTGCACTACCTCATGAAACAATGATGTTTTTTTTTTTTTCTTCAATTATTTCGTACAAACAGGATTATGTTGTTGGGCACTTGTTTTGTTTGTTTAAGAATTTATATCTTTTTCATTTTTCAATATTTAAATTCTGTGATGCATGGGTACACTGTTTTGGACAAAGTACCACTATCGGGTACCTGTACGTGTATGGTACATACATGGTTCGTATTAAGTTCGTACCATTTATTTTTCTGTATTTGGTATGCGTGTTGGTACACGGTTGATAATCAGGTACCTACAAATATTGTATTTTTTTCCCCGGTCCATACGCAAATAATAACAGTTTTTTTCTTCTTTCATTCTTTCAGGTTATTTTTTTATAAAAATAGAAATAAAAAACTAATTCTATAATCTTACATTCAGTTTCAGTTTCCTTTTTTTTTTTAAATTTATAAAAGTAGAAGTAAAAAACTAATTCTATAATCTTACATTTTTGTTTGTCTGTGTTGCTACTATCCTTTTAGGTTTAAGTGTATGTAATTGATCTTGATTTTTTTTTTGAATAAATTACTTTTTAATTTTAATATTTTGTTATCATTTAAAAATATAATTTTTTTGTATTATTTTTTAACAATATAACTAATTTATGTTATTTTATAATTATATTCTAAAAAAATTATAATGACGTATAAACAATTTGAGTTTCAACAAGAATGGAGAAGAAGAGAGAGAAACTAGTTATATTGTAAAAAGGGTTTAATTCTACTACGTTGTTATTTTTCATTTACATCGTCAGGCAACCAAAACATACAAGTTATAAGATGTAGTATTCGACTTGAGAATTATATGTTTTATTCGACTCTATTGAATATAATTAACTTCTACTTGACTCGTTACTTCGACTAGGTCGAACATACCTATGTTGAATATAGTTAACCTACAAAATAATGAAGTGTAACTTCTAACACACATTCTAATTCAAGTTTTCGAGACTTCTTATTCCAATGCTTATCTTCAACTCATCAAACTTGACTTTCTTTAGGGATGTGGTGAGTATATCAGATAGTTGTCGTTCTGACTTGTAATGTTCAAATTCAATATTCCCTTTATTTACTTAGTCTCTAAGGAAATGATACCTCATCTCTATGATACCTCCTCTCTATGTATTTACTTTGACCATGACACGCAAGATGATCTGCCAGCTCGATAGCTGACTTGTTATCTACAAATAACTTCATCTTCTTAGGTCTCGTGATCTTGAGCTCTTCGAGCAATATTTATATCCATACTACTTGACATGCTGCATACGATGCAACCGTATACTTAGCTTCACAAGATAACTGAGCCACAATGTTTTATTTTCTAGAGCTCCACGATATTGGAGCACCTTCAATCATGAATATGTAGTCTGCGGTACTCCTTTTCTCGTCTTGATTTCCACTAAAACATGAATCCGTGTAGCCATTTGTGCTGGTATTCTTCTGTCTTGGTATCAATGCACCATGATCAATAGTATCTTTTATGTATCTCAAGACTCTCTTGACTGCAATCAGATGACACTCATGTGACTTCTCCATAAATTTGCTCAACAACCCGACTCTTTAACAAATATCTAGCATGGTGTTGCATAGATATCTCAAGGATCCAATTATTTACTTGGCTTGTACAGTGTTATACTTACAAACTCATCATTTGTTTCCTCTCTCGATTTTGCTCCATCTCCAATGACATGACAATTGTATTATAGTTGCTCATCTTGAACATTTTCAAGATATCTTGGACATACTTATTTTGGTGCAAGAACACTCCTTCACTTGTGTCTTTAAAATCCTTCCCTAAGAAATATGACAAGGTTCCCAGGTTAGAAATTTCAAATTCATGCATTAGTTTTGACTTGATCACTTTTATTTCTGTTTCATCTACACCTCTAATCAGCAAGTCATCCAGATACAAGCATATAATGACTCGATTGAGAATGCTTGCATTGTTGACATGCACTTTATGTTTTGAAGTACACTTTGTGAAACCTGCCTAGATTAGGAAGGAATATATTCTCTTGTTCTAATCCATTTAGGCTTTCTTCAAACCATATAGATCTTCCATCTATCTGTATACCTTTCGTTCTTGCCCTTTGACTTTGAATCCTGGTGAATGATTGACATAGACTTATTCTTCTAACGATCCATTCTGTAGGCACATCTTACGCTTGGATTGTACTTAGAAGAGGAGGTATCGGGATTTTGAGGAGGATCCTTTGGCGTGATCAACTTCAACTTCAGCAAATGTTATAACGCTTGAGACAAAGGCATGTTGATGTTAGTGTACTGCCTTTCTTGATATCTTACCCTACGCCTATTGTTCTGTCTTTGTTGAACAGGTGTAGGATTAGAGATCAGGATTGCCCCTACATGTTGATCATGACGACTCTTTTGACCATACACAACATTGGACTCTTTCTTCCTATTGTATGGCTTTTCGTGAGCATCAGAAGGTGTAGCTCCTTGGATCTTTCCACTTTTGATGCCAGCTTCGACCCTTTTGCCGGTCAGTATTAGCTCGGTGAACCCGGATGAGGAACTTCTGATTAAGTGTTTGAAGAAAGGTCCCGCCAAGGTTCCCATAAAGATGTCAATCAGCTCCCTGTCAGTTAAAGGGGGTTGCACCCTACCAGCCAGATCTTTCCACTTTTGGGCGTATCCTTTGAAACTCTCGTCGGAACCCATGGTCATGTTTTGCAATTGCACATGAGTTGGTGCAAGATCAACATTATACTTGTACTGCTTGTAGAAAGTAACAACTAAATCCTCCCAGGTGTGGATGCAAGAATTCTCCAATTGATAAAACCATTCAAGTTGAGTCCCTACCAGGCTCTCTTGGAAGAAATGGATCCAAAGCTTCAGATCAGTTGTGTATGGTTGAATCTTGCAGACATAAGACTTTAAGTGCATCTTAGGGCAAAAGACTCCACCGTACAGGGAAAAGGTAGGGATTTTGAGCTTTGGCGGGATGACTACCCCAGAAACCAATCCCATGTCTCCTAAATCCAAACTGGGTATCTGTTGAATCTCCATAGCACTGAGGCGATCCTCCAACTGTTTGTACTTGTCATCAGTGGGAGGATATTATTCCTCAGAGTAGTCAGCTTCAGCTTCATCAATCTTCATACTGTTGTCTTCTTCATGACTATCCCCTATGTTGATGGAGTTGAAAGATCTAGAGCTCCCTTGACTGGTCCTCTAGGTCTTCTTCTCAAGTTCAGGACGCCTACTGACTTTTTGGAATTTTTCTTCTTGTTTTTGAGAAGAAGGGTCTTCAGGTCCTCTTTCCCCTTAGCCATAGCGAGGAACATTTATTGGAATTGAGCATTTTGAGCTTGGAGATCTTTCACCATTTGTTCCATATCCATCTTACTGAAATAAACAGTAGGAAGATAAGGAGACCTGTATGGGAGAAACCTGTCATGATATGATGCATGATATGTGGATGCATGTTTTCAAGGATCTCGCGGGGTTAGTAGTCACTTACAGTTTTGGATTGGAAAACTTTGTATCGGTGGATGTCCTTCCACGAGAATTAAGCTCACCATGTCAAGTGGGTTGTAGCCTTTGACTCCGGTTTATTGTACTTGATTTTTGACGGCGTTTGGTTAGAGGAAAATAAATCCTCTTGCCCCTTGGTCGACGTCTGGTTCAACGTGACCCTGCATCATAGGCCCTCGAGATCCTTGAAATGGCTATTGAAAATGCTATGGTACGATGTTATGATGTTATGTACAAATATGCGAGATAAGCAAGTTTATATACAAATAATCATATTCACACAAAGTAGACAAGTCCTTAGGTTTAGGCTTGCATGGAGTTTGTAGGTAAGTACCCTCTTGAAGTTTAGTTGGCTCAACCTGTCCTAGTTAATAGTAACCGAGTTCTAAGGGATCTCAATATCACTGACCTTTCTTTTAGGCATTGTCTCAGCTCAATCAATCTTTTCTTGCGGCCGAGATATCCCAAAAGTCCGGTCTCAATGAGTGTAGCATCAAGTATCAACCAACTTCGGACTGCACCAAAGCCGGCTATCTCACTACTTCCTAATGGCCAAGTTGGTCAAGTAAGGTTCTAAGGTCAGTTAGTGCTTTATGACGCCGCTCAGCGGCCCCGTATTCTCCTCGTTTCAACACAAGGGATACCGATACCAACAAATACGTCACACTAACATAGCTATTGCTTAGACCATGTCGGTATACCCCGCACAATTTCTACAATCTATTGCTACTTACCTAAAAAGGTGCCCCAGATCCGGGTAGAGGATCAAAACAAACCCAAACAAGGAACCAATAATGTAAAGCAAGCAATTCAAATAAATGAAGGCAAGTAAATATGATCTAACCCTAAGGTAACCCCACTTTTAGAGATTTCACCAACAGAGTCGCCAGTTCTATGATACGGTGGGAGAATTGACTTTTTGTTTCGCGTATGATTGCAAATGTTGCGGATAGCAAGAGTCGCCACCGACTTTTCTTTTATCCAACAAGGAAAGGTGAAAAAGCACAGGAAAGACCTTTAGAGATGTTTTCTTGAGTTCGGGGGGTAGATTATGAAAGGGGAAGGTGTTAGCACCCCTTTCATCCATGGTTTTCCATTAGTTGCTTGCTAGATCACTGACTTTTGTTTGAAATGTGCTTTGTGATGTGGGTTTTGAAAGTATTTTGAAAACGTGACTTTGTAATGGTTCTCTTTTCTATAAGAATGCGTACAAAGTGTTGTTTTGAAAATAGTTCAAAGAGGTGTTTGTGAAATGTGTTTTTTGAAAGTGATTTTGAAAAGGGTGTCTTTGTAATGGCTCTCATTTCTATAAGAACTCATACAAAGTGTTGTCTTTTGAAAATGTTTCAAAATGAGAGTGTTGGTGTATAAAATGTTTTTGTTGTGAGCAAGTGAGTAACTAGGAGCAAATCTACCTACTCAAAAGGTCTTTAGTGTTATTTTCCTCCTCCTTTAGATGTTGCTATCTTTACCATTGCTTTGGTAAGAAGCCCCATCGTTGGATGTGAAGGGACGGGCACGAGACGTTTTTGTATAGTCATAGAAGGAAACTTATCGAACGTTTTAGCAATGTCGTTTTAGGGACTAGATCGTTTACCGAAGGCAACATCGAGGGTCATCGAGGGACTACGATCTTTTATCGAGGGTCTTTGCTAAAACGCCCATATTCGAGGGACATGACTATTTTTCCGATAGGCAACAAGGTGAGATTACCCTAAGGGTGCTAGTGTGCAAGTGTGTTTGATTGTATGCATTTTGTCTTGTATTTAAGAGTTATCTATTTGTTGATTTTATCTTGCCATACATTCTAATTACTAGCAATATATGAAAGCAAAAAATAAAATGCGGAAAATAAAATCCTAAGCTATTACATCTTGAGGGGGATGGGGGTTCAATTTGCAAATAGGGATGAAATAAATGTCTAATTATTACAACCACATCGAACTAATGGGCAGTAATGAAAATATATGCATAAACAGTATAGAAAATGGGAGAAACTGCTTTTTGAACCATTATGTGTCGACACATGCTGTTATGCATCAACACATAACCTTCCCTTGCTCATGTAAAGAAAAATCAGCTCAGTATGAGTCGACACATAATGGGATGTGTCAACTCATACACCTTCTTTGTGTCGATGCATACGCATTTTGTATCGATTCATGGACTTTTCAACCTTCTGTTTTGGGACCTGGGATCAGTATGAGTCGATGCATGGGGTTTATGTGTCGATTCATACCCTGTTTTTTACTAGGATGAGTCGACACATGTGTGTATGTGTCGATACATACTGCGTTTTTCTGCCTTAAACATTGTTTTATTGTCCATACATGGCAGTTTACAACATATGATTGATAAATATAAACAACAAGCAAACGATTAGCTAAAATGGGGCAACGATTACTACATCTTATCTTCAAGAATAAATCATTAATGATGTATGGATAAATACCAAGTCAAGAAGACTTACCTGGAAACTACACTAGGTGTTTGAAATCTGAATACTTTTCAAGATGTTGTGAGGGCTCCAATGAATCTCCAGGCAGCTTGTTCCAAACTGTTGAAACCCAGTCAAGTTGTACAGTATTGTTTTTATGTTTGAATGGTGAGGATAATGGCACTAACAAAAACTGTTTTAGTGTTTTTACACTCTCTATGTGCTAAGGTGTTTGGTTTATAGGAGAGTTTGTAAAATGGATTGAAGTTCTGTTTTGAATGAGATTAGAGCTGGTTTCTTTCTGAATGAGTCAAAGTTACAAAGAACATTATTTTTCTGTTCAAAACTCTCTATTCTCTCCAAAAATTCTAACCCATGTGTCTTATGAAACCGTCCCTTTTGTAGACCCTTGACTGAGGTTTAGGGGGGAAACAAAATAAGTCATTTTGAATTGTTTTTGCCTACTGTTTTGATACTTTATTCACACAATTTTCCTTTGCCATTTTGGTGCAATTTTGGGGCTGTTGTGGTGCAGGTTGGTGCAGACTACATAGAGCAGTTTTGGACTGTATAGGACAGTATATGCAGATTTATGGTGAAACATAGTGTGATACGGTGGCAGAACCGACTGTTTTAGGAAAATGCTGGTTTGCGTTTTGCGTTTTTTGTTCGCAAAATGTCGCGGTAAGCAAGAGTCGCCACTGACTTTTATTTTATCCAACTAGAAAGGAAAAAAGCACAGAAAAATTCATTTTTCGAGATTTTGAGTACGGGGGGTGGATTATAGAAAGGGAAGGTATTAGCACCCTTTCTATCCGTAGTTCTCTACAGGCTCTTAGGTACTTGCTCATCATTTTAAAAATTGCTTCCGTGTTTGTGTGTTTGTTTTGAAAAGTTTTTTTTACTTCGTTTTAACCCTTGCTTCTGTCTTCAAGAGTGTTACGAAGTGTTTTTGAAAACTTTGTTTAAAAAAGTGTAAGTGTGAAAAAAGTTTGATTTTTGAGCAAGTACCTATTAGCATCTACCTACTCGAAAAAAGAATGTTTCCATTCTTGTTTCCTTTAGACAACGTTATCCCACTATTAAGAAATAGGTAGCACCGTCGTTGGAATTGTAAGAGTCAATTCGAAAGGGACGTACAATCACTACAGCAATGTTAGGACGTCTTAGTAATAACCCTAGTGTCTTAAGATCATATTCGAGGCAACATCTTCGAGGCAACCTTTCCGAGGCAACATTTTCGAGGCAACATTTTCGAACGGGACATTTGATCTTTGTTTAGACAAGAGGGCAACCACTAAAATACCCTATACGTAATGATTGTTTACCGAAGGCAACCGAAGTGAGAGTATACCCTAGGAGTACGTATGTGCGAGTGATTTGTTTTCAGTTATTATCTTTGCACATTTAGGATTTGCTAACCATTTTAAAATTTACATACAATCTTGTCATGCAATCCTATTATCATACATCTAATAGTTAATATTTGCGAAAATTAAAATGCGAGAAATAAAACTACGCTATTACAAGACTTTGGGGAGGGGGTTAATTACATAGCCAAAAACCCGTAAAAATAATAAATAAAATAAAAATCCTAATTAAACTATTACATCCCATGAGCAGTTACATCAATATCGTAAAAATAATAAATGCGCGCGATAAATTAAGAACGAGAAAAAATTAGGGTTTTGACCCCGTCTAAACATAATTGAAAGAAAAATCATTTTTTGTTTTTTGATTATTTTGAGAAAATAAGGTTTTAATTAAATAAGTACAAACCTAATTACTAATTAATTTAAATTAAGAAAAATAATTAATTTGACCTATTTATGCATTTTTGTTATTTTAAGAAAAGAAAAGAAAAATTAAATCAAGAACCCTAATTTTCTAATTTATTTTAAGTTATTTACAAAAGATTAAAATTACCCTAAAATTAAATTAAACTAATACTAAATTAATTTTGACAAAATAAATAAAAAAAACCTAAATTCTAATTTGATGAAAATTGATTTTATGAGTTTTTTGTAAAAAAGAATTAAATTTGTGAGAGAAAATAAATTTAAACAAAATAAAATTAAAGAATAGACAAGAAAAGAAAATAGAATGGGTCTGGTTATGCTAGCAATAAAGGGGGGTGTCCATAGCATTTTCTGAGCCCAAAATCCCTTGGCCCACGTTGACTCTTCAGATTCCATGTTGCAAGTTTGACTAAACCTATGGTAGACCTTCATATGCCAGGCGTTAGATCTGGCATTCTGGAGATCTGGTGATTGAACATTGATGGCATATGGTGGACGTCCTGGAAGCTGGTACACCTGATTATGTAAAATAAAATTGCATTGAACAAATATGGGGGACCTGGGAATTGAACCCAGGCCCTTTGGCAATTTCCTTCACCCACTGACCAACTGAGCTAGTGCATTCATTTGCATATGGAATAACAAACAAATATTATATTAGAAAAAGCAAATTAATATATCAAAATGCGCGAATTTTCAAATGGGCCAGTCAGAGGGTGTCACGCCACCCTTCTTCTTCCTCCTTCCGTTGGCAAAAGTCCAGGACTTTTACCTACGATTTTCTGGGCGTAGGTATAAGCCCGCGTTTCTCCAAAATCTCATACAAACATGATAAATGAAAGCTAATGGTACATGTGAGTTCGTCTTGGCCTTGTGAACACCATGGTACCCCTCTTTTGGGCCAATTTTACCTGCATGAGAAAACCCTAAAACGAGTAAGGAAAACCTAACAATGGTGGATCTCAGTATGTGCATCAAAAACTTAATTGAGTATAACCAGAATATTACAAATACATTAACAAACAAATATATGTCATTGAAACATGCTAATGCTGCGTAAATTGCAAGAATGGATTTTGAGTTTGAAGGGCAAACCGTGGGTCTGTAGTTTGAGTTTCTGGCCGTATGGATGCTTGCAAACGATCGTATCTGCTTCAGAGAAGGTCCAGGATACAAATGGTGATCTTGGAATGGCCTGAATTTCCTTCTAACTGCAAGAATGATTTCACACTTTTTAATGACTTTTTCGAATCTGGTTATGCTCTCTCACGCCTCCAACCCTTATGCTTTTGCTTTGGATTTGTTCAATATATATCATAGAATCAATTAGGGTGAAAACTTGCATCAAATCTTTGCCATTTATGAAGATTTGATCATTGATTCACTCTTGCATCAAATCTTTCCAAAATAAGCAAATTCCAATCTTTTTCTGTCCAAACAAGCCTTGCACGATTTGATCTCATTGCCAGCTATTCATGGACCTAAAATATGCACAAAATCTCAAGGTTTAAATGATTTTTGATATTTTCATTATTTATTATTGATTTTATTTGATTTAAATGAAATAAAATCAAGATAAATGATAAAAATAAAAGAATGACAAGTGGAAGAGCTCATGGGTCGTGGACCATGTTACAAACTCAATGCAAGCACAAAAAGTTGGGCCCATTTGACAAAAATTGCAATTTGAGACACATTTCACTTTTGGCAATTTTGCAAAAAGGGTCAACTTCACCAATGCATAACTCCTTCAATTTTGACCCTAGAGATGTGTTCTTGGACTTTTTAGAAATCTCAAAATGTCCTATAAGCAACCCTTTTGGTCTCATATCAATTGAGTCTTCCATGTTCATGTATGAAGCTTTGGCAAAAAAAGGTGTTTTTGTTGACTTTCCAAAAAGACCTATAATGTCCAAATTCATATCTTCTTTTGAGTGCATATTTTGAACTTGGGAGATGAAGATGAATTGTAGGTAATTTCACCCTCTTTAAAATGAGATTTGGATGGATCATTTCTGATAAAGTATGAGAAAGTTATGCTTGGTCAAAGTTGAGTTGACTTTTCCTGCAAAACTCTAATTTAACAACTTTTGGGTTTTGATGAATTGTGAGCAATCCTTGATGAATCATGATCAACCCTTGATAAAATGATGAATAATACTTCAAAATGAGGATGTTGACCAAAAATCTTGAAGTTTGACTGTATGTACGACACAATTGACTTTTGCCCTAGCACAGTCGATTTTCAGGCCTTTGAGCAATTGACTGGGAAAACTTCTTCTGCAAGGCTTGAAACTTGACATGGATGATCTTGAGAACATATTAGGATAATAGTGAGAATTTGGGACCCTTTTGATTCAAACATCTTGATGCAAACTGAAACCCTAATTTGAGGTAGACTGCCTTAGGAGAGAGTTTGTCTGACCAATCCTTGGACTTCTTTAAGCAATTTGAAGACCTTACTTGAAATGTATTGAGAAATATGGGAGGGAAAATTTTGGGGTACAACACATAGCATAAGGTTTTTTGTAGGACAGCAATGGAGCAGGTTTTGGGATGTTGTGGCAATGCAGCATATCATACTTTGTTCAACTTGGACAACAAGATTTGTAGCATGAAACAAACTTAGTCTTGTGGAGTATTTTATGCACATTATATCAAGGACAAAAAATTGTGACAAGGTTTTGAGTCAAAGGGAAAAGTCCAAGCAATACCAAGTTTAGGGTTTGTAAACTTGCAAAAAAATGTCACTTTGTAATAACTTAAATTATTTGCTTCATTTTAAATTATTTGGAATTGTAGTAAAAAAAATGTCATAAAGTAAATGAAATTAACAAGTATAGAAAATACTTAGAAAAATTTCAAAGTCTTGCAAAAGTTGGATTTTTTTATTCTCTTGATTTTTGATGATCAAATTTCACATTTTGGATGTCTTGACGCAATGTGATTTTTGGGACTCAAATTTGGTCAAAAAGTCAAAGTTTGACTGTTCAGTGTGTTTTTGACCATTTTGCCTTTATGAATGACTTTCTTGAAAAATTTGTAATTTAAGGCTTGAAATTGGATGGAAGCAGACCTGAGGGTCCATGATGATCCTTTGAGAAAAGAGAGGGCAAATTTTAAGGTACAACAACAATGTTAGGGGAAGAAGAATTGGGATGACATCAAGAGCATGACTCAGTGAAGACTTAGAAGTGAAACTTATGGACTATGAACCTTATGTGTTTTGGTGGAACTTATTAACCTTATGTGTTTTGTTTGAAACTTATGTACTATAAACCTTATGTCTTTTGATGTATTTTGTATTTTGTATTGTGTTTTAAACCTTATGTATGTTGTATTTTGAAACTTATGTAATAGAGCTCTTCCTGAAGTACTCTTATGTCATCAATCTTATGTATTTTGTATTCTGTCTAAAATCATCTTGCCAATTACAGTCAAGTTACAACCTTTTTATGCCAAATTTTGTAAAATGTGTCAACTTAATCATAATAAACTATATTGCAACAACTACTACATGACAAAATATGTCTAAAACTCATCACTTTGCAACATTAATCAATTTCAACAACTACATTGAAAGTTCAGTATATTAATCAAGTTCAACAACTACATTACAACATTAATCAAGTTCAACAACTACATTGCAAAATCAATACATTACACCAAGTTCAACAACTACATTTCATAACAAAATACACATAGATCATAAAGGACACAACAAGACACAACATCTTCAATCTTCCATGAAATTTCTCTATTTTCAACTTGGTCTTCAAGTTCTTGTTCTTCTTCCTTGATTCTTCATACAAGGAATTCATATATCCCACAGATGCCATGACTTCCAACTCTGAGTTCGTAATGGCTCCATCTTCATTTCCAAATTTTTCTGCGAGATCTTCATTCCATATGAACAAATTACACGTATCAACACTCCTCCAATAAGGACATCTCCAAAACAACCTTCTTTTATTTGGTCCATTCTTGCATTGATCAAGACCATACGAACCTGACACCTTTCCAACTCGCGATTTTATCGAAGCAGAAGACATTAGGTTATAAAGATGCAGGAGGACGAAGATGAACTAAGGAAGAAGATGAACAAAGTAACCAAGACACTTGAAGAAAATGATGGTGGATGAATTTCACGATGGAGGAATAAAATGAACAAAGAGTAAATAATTTAGGTCAAATGATAACACAATCATCTTTAAATTGGCTCATTGTATACACTGTATTTCATGAAAAAATAAAGAATTTATTATTTAATCCATCTGTCTTCACATCAACACCGTTATATATATTTGACGTTAGAGACCAATAGTTCACACAGAAAATTTTTAAAGGACGATTTCTTGAAATTTTTTTTCATAATGACTAAAAATGAAATTTGTAATATTGAGAGAAACTAAAAAAATCTATTAACCCTTTTATTTTATATATATATATATATATATATATATATATATATATATATATATATATATATATATATATATATATATATATATATATATATATATATATATATATATATATATATATATATATATAAAAATGAAATTTGTAATAATGAATTTAATTGGTCTAACAACGATTGTCGCTAAATTTGATAAGAATAATTTAAACTTCCACAACTTTAATTAGAAAGGAATTTCAGTTGATAAGATAACTGATGCCAAATTAAATTAGACAGTTTAGTACGCTGGATATCGGTGGTGAAAAAATAAATAAAAATATTGACTTCAGAGAAAAGTGTATGAGGTGACGTGACGTGACTTTTGCGAGAATGTGGACTATTGTTTATTGAAAGCAAGTCATATGTATATATTGACTTGACTTCATTCTTTTGTCCCTCTTTCTGCGCCGTTGCCTTCAATTATTCTATTCTGCACTCGACGATAAAAAACGGTTATGGTGTATGCAGCTGGAAACCCTCAAGCACTTGCGACATTGAAGCCTCTCAACGATTCTTTCACCGATGATCAAGAAATTCTCAGTACCTATGAGGTTAGCTTCATTAAACTATGATTTGAATGCTTAGGGCGCGTTTACTTCAAATGTAATTTAATTCTGAATTTTTCGTAGAAATTCAATCCATTGTTCAAAAATGCATTTTCGAAAATGATTAGTTTTCTCGTTTTACAGAGGTTAAAAACTCTGGATAGGTTTGCATTACAAGCTGCAGCAGGATCTCACAACAAGGAAGAGGTTAGAGCACTAAGGTGTGTATCCGTATCTTCTTAACTTGTCAATGTAAGGAGTTAAGAAACACGGACACCGGAAACATGAAACTCGCAGTGACAAGTCGACACCAGTAATAATTTGAAAAAATAAACTGGCACGAACACATCTTTTTTCCGAGGTGTCAGGTGTCGGTGCTACAGAGGCAAGGAGATAGTAGAGCGGCATTCCACATAGAAACTTGGCACTTATTGAACTGTGTCCCTTCTACCCATACTAGGCTAACTATTAATTCTGTAGCAGAATATATGTTTGCTGATTCCTATAACTTCAATAAAACCAGTTATAATTGCTTTATTGTGCTACATTGGTGTTGAATCAATGGAGTCATAGTGTGTTTGGGAATGGAAATTTATGGTGGAAGCATATGTCATCATATAATAGTGGATGTGCAAAACATGGAATATGGGGTTTGGTAGTGACAAACATGGAATATGAGGAATATGGTGGAAACATATCATCTAATAATAGGGATCATTGTGCTGTTGGTTTGGAAATACCAGTTCACTTAGAACAAAAGTTGTTACTTATTGGTCAAACATGTAAAATTGTAAATGGATTGGTTTTGGATGTTAATCTTTCGACACAATTTATTTATTTTGGATTTATGGTTAATTGGTTAGTTTTGTTGTTCTTAAGTAGTTTTAAGGCTTGATATATATTCTTCCACATCTTATTCTTGTGTTTGTCTCAGAAAATATGTTAAAGATGTGAATCGAGCTTGGGAGACCTTTGAGAACACACTTTGGGGGCACATTTCCAATTTCTATAAACTTTCAAAAGAAAGGTATGTGTTTTTTTTGGTGGAGACGAGCATCTTAAATAGTATTCCATATTGTTATTGAAACTACTTAAACTTCTATCTTCTGACTTTAGGTTGGGCACTGTTAGAAAATCCCTCTCATAGCAACCACTCTTGCAGTTTGTTATTGGGTTACTTCATTGCAGTGGTACATCCCCGTAAGCTTGCTGAGTTGTGGGGCTGGGTCTAGTCCACTATTGTCTCTAGATATGGCATTTGCAGTGTTTATAAGACTTGAAAATCCTCACCTTACTAGTCAATTTTTATAGGGTTGAGTTAGGCTCCGAGTCTAAATTGTAAAATGGTACCATAATCTATTTTAGATATGTTTTTGGGTTTCCTACATTGTTCACCCTCAATGCCATTGTAGTTGGACATGAGGAGGTGTGTTGGAACATCCACTTTACTTGCTACCAGCCAGCCAACCCTCAACGCCATTATGTTATTGAGCTACTTCATTTGCCTTCATTGCATTTGTAGAACGCCACAAGTGTGCTGTATTGAGGGTGTAAGTTTAGCGCCAAACCACCAAATATCCTAGAGATAAGACATTTGTAGTGCTTATAAGACTTAAGCATCCTCACCTTATAAGCCAAATTTGTGTTGTTGAGTTAGACTCTTAGATATTTTAAGAGACACATTTGAGTATGTTTGTTAAAGTACACATTCAGTTGTGATATTCTATTCCTTTAGTACATTACTATGCATTGCATTGTAGAACATGAAGTTATATGCTTTGGTTGTGATAAGATCCTCAAGTTTCTCCTCAATTACTATTTTAATTTTCTTCTCCTTTGTCTTTGCAGTCCACAAACATTGGTTCATGCTTTCCGGTATTTATTGATAAACAATTTCACTTCACTTCCTTGTTTTTTCTTTTTCATTTCTTGTCTCTTTCATCCAATCTTTTGTTGATAGATTGGACAATTGGAGCTTGAAATTTTTTAGAGAGATCTATAACTCTTTCTAAAGTTAATGTAATCTTGCTTTTGCTGTGTTTTCCTTTTCTAGGGTTGTTGAAATGCAAGAAACCGTCGATCAACAGGTTTCAGAGGAAGCAGCCAAGCCTGATGAAGAGTACGGTGCAACTGCACCAGTTACAAATCCTCAAAGAAGTACCATGTATGCTATTATATTTTGAATTGATTTCCATTATACTAGTATTTGTTTCTCTTAACAGTTTTCTTGCTCAATCCTACATAATGTTAAAGTTTTTTTATTTTGTTTGTTTGAGTGAGATGATTAATCGTCTATTCTGATTATTATCTATCCTATTAGTTACGACGAATATTTCGATAATATCATAACAGAACTCAACAGATAGTACTCACTGGTACAGTATTAAGGGGTGGTGGGGAGGTAGGTGTGTTAGTGTTTGAGGGGAGAGATTTCTGTGTTTTTTTCTTTCTTTTCTGTACCCATAGTTGTGGGACCCATGACTGGAACTTTAAAGCTCTGAATACCATGAAATGAAAAGTAAATTGATACAGTGAGTGAGCAAATTGATATGAAAAGAAAAAAAATGACAGCTAACTAACTGTTAATTAGTTTAACCGCCTATAACAGAAGCATAACAGACTTAACAGAATTGCAGTGATTTGTGCCCTGGTCTCTGTCACAACTTAAGCTGTCTCTTCTTTACCTTTCTGAATTTCTATCATTTGTAGATATGCAAATTCTAGTATTTATACACCACCATTCAATAAAGTTACAATATAGTATAATCTTTTTAACATAAATTAATGTAAAATTGAAAATATATATCCTAACTTAGAATAAAGATACCTGGAGAAAAGCTTAGAATAAAGATATGGCCATCAATAATCATTGTGGTATCCTATCTGTAGTGTATTGGTAAAAAGTTCAATTTTGTTTTTTAAAGATTTCAGTCATCCAAATGAATCTGAGAAATATCTAATTGCAGACATGACCAACATGACTTGACATTAATCCGGGATTTTCTTAACCATAAACCAGTTACTAGAAAATGTCTCCTTTCATTCTCTCTGTAATTACTTTTTTTTTTAATGCTAATGAATCACAGAAAATCTAAAAGTGCAATGGCGTCTTCAAAAAATTTAACACTGCAAAAACTGAACGTTCAGGGGAAAGGCTATGAGGACAAGTGCCATGAGCTAGTTATAAAGACTGTTAAAGGGCGATTTAATAAACTTCTTAATGAGGTACGTTTCTAGGTATTACTGCTCTTCTTGCACCCTTACGGTTATGACACACTGACATTCGTACAAACACCTGCACAACTCTTGAGTATTGCTATTCTGTATGTAACTTAACTTTAAATTTAATTTATGTGTCAGCTTGTGTTTGAGGACCTGAAGGCAGCTTTAGAGGAAGCTCGAGCGGTGCGTTAGACTGTTTTAAATTCCTTTTTTTTTTCGTGGCGAATAAATATCTTTTGTACTTTGAGTGCTATATTTTTTCTTCATATAGATGGATCATTGTAAGTGCCAACATTAGGTTATAAAATCACCCAAACTATTAGGTCCAACTCTAAGCATACACTAACCATTAATCTTAAACTTGGCTAATTGAAACCTACAAAGTGCACACTAACACAAAAAAAGAACAGATATCTGTGTGGAGGGAGTGGATCATAAAACGTGTGTGAATAGAAATGTGATTTATCTTATCACAAACCTGAACATTTCTGGTGTGCTGAGATCAGAGGAGGACAGGGATTGCCAGGCTAGGCCAAAAAATAATGCTTGTGAGTAGTGGGTCAGGGATTGGTTGTTCAAATCAGAGGCGATTGTCTGTGTTTTTTTTGCATCAAATAAGGAAGAAGAGCATTTGAAGTTTGAACACTACTATTTCTGATTTAGAATTATGAGTGTGAGTGGAGAAGTCACGAGTATCCTCAAATAGGTTTTCAAAACTGAAAATGCAGGAGCAAAGATGGGTTTTCACTATTGGTTTTAAACTATAGTGGGCATTATCTTATGAGTGATGGACATGACTCTAATACCACTCCATGGTGCAGATGTAGCGACACATAGCCGTGGTACTATAGTGCTTCCATTTCCATAATGTGTGAAAGACTACCTTGGTTGAAAGGACACGATACAATATTGAGTAGTTTTGAATCTAAAATGATATCAGCAATGATTAAATGAGGATTTTTCTAAATTTGTTTGGAGTTTGATGAAGAAGTGGTGATTGATTGTCAAGTATTTAGTTATATACTCTTTACCGAGTTTTTGTGATTCATAGTAGGTGTGCTACCCCAACCTTCTTCCAAATACTTTTATTTTTAGTTGTATATTTTCTTGTATGTCCAGTATCACTCAGCTGCAACATACTCATTCCACTACAATTATTCTTTTAACTAGCACTTCATTGCTCTGCTTTCACTAGCAGGAGTTATTGCCAGCCTTATCGATGTGTGATAAATTTCCTTTTTTTCCATACATTTTTTAAAATATTTCCTGCGGTACATGTCTGCTTTTTATCTTTTCTAGATCATTCCTTATCATTGTCTCTTAGATCAGTGCATCATCTGTATAACGTATTGATTACTAGAACTTCCCCAAAAAATGTGCCATTTCTTTTTGTAATTTTGGTAATTGGGGAGAAAGTTTCTGACAGAACCTGCATCTAAATGTTTTCCTTTGAACATAATGGATTACAGGTACACTTATTTGTAGGCGAGTAAATCTGAACTAACTGACAGTCTGTAACTAACTAACTTAATTGAAATTTAATGCCCATTCTTTGTAAAAACCATAAATTTCTATGTTTATTCAAAATGACATGAGATGAGAGTATACTTTCTTGTTTTCAATCTTAAATGATGGAAAATTATTACTATACCCCCGTATAAGTTTTTAATGATATCCCTTCCATAACTCTTTTGAAGCTGTTAGTCATACAAATGAAATACAAGAATCCCGTTTCACTTGAAATATTCGTAATCATATGAATTGTCACATGGCTGAGCAGAAAATTTTATTCTATCATTTTCATATATTTGATAATACCTGGAAATTTCTGAGTCGCCCCCTTTCCTTTCTTTGAAGTTGTGAATTCAATTATACTAACTAGTAACTGGTAAAAAGAATTACAAAATTCTTTTAAAGGTCTAATATTTTGTTACAATTAAATTGTTTCCACATGGTTTGAAATTTCATATCATTTCTAGATTTCTACACTTTAGATCCAGTTTTATCCCCTATTACTAATGAAACCTTGTTTCTTTTGTTGTATACAGATTGTAGAGGAGCTCAGAGATTTTTTTGACTATGTAGTAGCCCCCTACTTTCCTCCAAGGTTATTAGATACTACCTTTTTCTTCTCCTCTGCTTCTATCATGCTATGATTTCTTCACTGATTAGGTACAATGTGTGTTGTATATCAATAAATTTTGGTAGATCCTTTTGCTACCAACTGAGTCTTCCAGAAGTCTAAACTAATCAAAAATTCAAAAAGGCTCGACATTTAGAGAACAAAATATTTTACTTGGTAGTCAGAAGCTAATTGAAATTGAATACCCCTATACTAATGCTTGGACCTAATTATGGCTCTTGCACCTTTCATACTGGGTTAATACACTGCAAATAACTAAATGGTAAAGCCCGAATACCTTCCATTGTAATATACTCTGCCCTCAACAGTTCCTCTGAATTGGAAACTTGGTTTTCAGCTTGTAATAAAAAAAGAGACCCTAATTTGAATACACCAATCAAAGAACTAAGGAAACTAACACTCTCCAACAAAACCATTTGTCGTCTTTGGTAGATAGCTCCCAGAGAATTACTTGTCTTCTTACAGCTCCCTTGGTTCTGTCTGAATAATACTGTACATTCTAAGGAAGCATTTGCTTGTAGAGTTTTTTTGTATACATGTTTGTTTTTTCTAATTTTCTTTTTAACAATTGTGGCAGATATACGATGTTCCAACTAATGGTAAATCTTTACACTGAGAGGTTTATTCAGATGCTAAGATTACTGAGCTACAGGGAAAATGACTTGTCAAATATTGAAATATTAAAGGTATTTCACCAGAGCTGTTACTTAGGTATTTCTGGTTTCTTCCTGAAATTCAATAGAATCAGTTTTATTTTACATTTTCTATCAAACCTATCTCATCTAATATGCTAAAGCTTCTGTTTCATATTCTCTTTAATAAATTTATCATTTAAGTGACAAATTGTTGTATTCTAATAAGCATTTTATTTTTCTATTTTATTACTGGATTTTGATATATTTCTTTGCTACATATAAGTTTAATCTTAACCATTTCTCGCTATGTATTTTCTTTTTTCTCCCTCTGAACATTTAATGGGAAACAATACACCTGTGTTTTTTTCACAAGCAGGTAATAGGTTGGGTGATTGAATATCAGGATAATCTGATTTGCCTTGGAGTTGATGATTCTTTGGCCCACGTGTGCTCTGAGAGTGGTGCAATGGATCCTCTTGTGAATACATATGTTGAGCGAGTGCTAGCTACAACAAGGGTAATTCTAGCTTTCTTGTTATTTATTTAGCTTTGGTAATCTACAACTTCCCAGGATGACTTAATCATGCATAGACTGAGCTTTGTTCTTAATGTTTTCTAGAAATGGTACTTGAATATTTTGGAGGCAGATAAAACACAGCTCCCAAAGGAAACTAAAGACGGGAAGCTATATACCCCAGCTTCTGTTGATCTATTCAGGATACTTGAAGACCAAATTCAAATTGTTCGAGATCATAGCGCTGATGTTATGTTTTACAGAATTTCCTTAGCTAGTATTCAGGTAATGTTGTCAGTAGCGCGCTTTAGCGGAATAGTATAGCGGTGGTAGGATTCGGCGTGACGCTTTTGGCCCGCAAACCGCCGTCAATAATATCGGTTGTAGCGGCCTCAAACTGCTGCTATTACGATTTCGTGGCAAAATTTCTCAAAGCCTTTTTTTAAACCATTGTCTTTTAGTATAAATGTCAACTCAGACCCTTTTAAGAATAAAGTTATGTTCTTGCGCCCAAACAATCGTTATGCTCTTCCTACTTTTGGTTCAATTCTGTTATGTTTTTCTTTTCTTTTTAAGTTTTATTGCTCTGTACTTTAAGTTCTTTAATTATTAAGTAAGAAGGTTTCTTTAGTTGAGTGTATTTTTCTATTTCTGAATATTTATGTTTACATTGCACACTAGTTTTGAGTCTTTGCAATAGCGGCTATCTTGCTATCTGCTATATTGCTATAACATTTTAGGGGAAGGTGCTATGTGACGCTATTTGTGGCTAACAACATAGGGTAATATCACATAAGATGTAGATGTAACTGATGCGCATTGTAGGATTATTATCAGTTGTAAAACTAAATTCTTTGTAAATACAAGGTAAGCTGGTATAAATTGGATAATAAGTTTTTAATTGCAATAATATCTTCATTATGGTAAGGTGTCACCAGAAATCCATGAAGGGCCCTTACTAGTACAATATAAGATAACACCACAAATTTTTGCAGGTGATGATTGATTTTCAAGCAGCCGAAAAGAAGAGACTTAAAGAACCAGCTTCTGAAATTGGTGTGAAACCTTTATGTGCTATGGTTAGTATAAATATTTGTAAGTGCTGTCTTATTGTCTTAAATAGGATTGTTTTCAGTTGATGGTTATGCTGTTGACATGAGGTGTAATATTTTATATAGATCAATAACAATTTGCGCTGCCACGATTTTGCGTTGGAGCTGAGTCATAGGATCTTAGAAGGCCTTCCACAGAATTATGCAGAGCAGGTTTGGAGCTTTATTTTCTGTTGTTTTTCCTAGATTCATAGTTTGGTAACCATTGTTTTTGTTTAACATTTTTTCTTGAAGTGATCGTCATTTGTTTGTTTTTGATGCTTAATAGTATCGTAATTAACTGCTGCGATATAAATTGTGATTCTTGAAAGTTTGTTTGAACGTCAAATATTTTCATTCTTAATGCATCATTAGAATGATGAAAGGATGCTCCGCTTTCTTATCACTGTCTGTCCCTCTCTAGAAGAAATACTATACTATAATCATTTAAAACAGACAGTTTTGAACAGAATCAAGATATGTTGGCATTCTTGTATAACATTCTAGATTTCTTAAGGGCCTGTCCTATGTCGATGCTCCCTTGGCTGCACGTAGGTGATTTGATTGTGACTTTGTGGCTCTCACGATCGCTCTTCCTTGTACTTGAATCATTACCCAAAATAGTCTTGGCTTTGTGGCCATAACAATAAACTACCACTATCTTTTTATTGAATTTATATATTCACATTTTCTATTTCATTACAGATTAATTTTGAAGATACCTGTATGGGGTTTCTTGAGGTTGCTAAGGTATGGAAGTGTGTGCAAGTTCCATATTCTAATTGCTGACTGTAATTAATAGTTATTATTTATTTTTATTTATTGATATGTTTTTCCTTAATTTCTCCTGAGATAGATTAGAGAGGATTCTTCAATTACTGTTTTTAATCCCTAAACATTAGTATTGCTTATTTGTTTCTCCCTATATATACTATATGATTTTCACAGGTCCGTCGTGTGTTAAATATATACTTAAAGAAAAAATCTAGACAGCCTGGACCGTTACTATTCACTATGATGTGATGCATTTAATAAACACTCACTTTCTCCCACTTTTTTAAGCAGGTTTATTCTTGATGGAATTTTCTGATTTTATCTGCATAAACATATGCATATATAGATAAATTTTTGTTCCATTACATATGATTTAAATGTTTCCATGCGATAGTCTGTATTATAATTATTCAGCGTGTCATGATGCATTTAATTAAAGGCATCTCCTACTTTAAGCAGATTTATTCTTGATGGAATTTTCTGAATTTATCTTGATAACATATGCACGTATTGATCAATTTTTGTTCCAGTTAATAATCCTAAGATCTAAAGTGTTTCCATGTGATTCAAATCTAGACACTACATTGTAAGAGAACCAGTTATGCCTTATTTTTATGAAAATTGTTTTTGTTGAAGATCAACAAAGAATCTGTGCAGATTCTGTTTTGTATATATCATAAGTGCAGTTTTATGTAAATTAATTAGCTGTCTGTTTTGTTTTTATCACATTTAATCTTAGCATTTATAGGAATAATTATTCCCTTAATTTTTAGGCTAAATTAGTTCATCCCTCTCAGCCCTATGTACTATATATACATCTTATGTATTATCAACCAGATATGAAATATACAAACATATTTCTACATGGTATCAGAGCATGATCTGAACCATCCCTAAATTAGCGCCGTCAAACCATGGACGACTCAAAAATTAACACATCACTCAAGATGGAGACTGGATCTTTTCCGACCAGCTCACACGACGGAAAATTCCGTCCCTCGTGTGATCATTGCAAGAGGCCCCGCCACACCAAGGAAACATGTTGGATCATACATGGAAAACCTTTGGAAGCCAATCAGTTCAAAAGAAAGGGAGAAAAAGGTAACACAATCTTTAACCATCGAGAAGTCGAGGTAAATTCTAACTCATCTCCATTCAGCCAAGAACAAATGGAGGATATTGAAAAACTCCTTCAGTAGAGTATGCTATCTGCAGAAAAAGTTGGTACTACTAATGTTGCCCAAAAAGGTAATTATCTATATGCTCTAAATACTAGAAAAGAAGAAACAAAATCATGGATCATTGACTCAGGAGCTTCAGATCACATGACTGGTGATTTTACGTTGTTTAGTAGTTATTCTCCTTGTCCCTATAACTATACTGTTCGGATAGCTGATGGGACTCATTCTAAGGTCATGGGTAAGAGATCAATTATTATTTCTCAAAATATTACTCTTGACTCAGTTCTATATGTGCCAAAACTCGATTGTAACTTGTTGTCCATTAGTAAGATTACCCGAGATTTGAAATGTGTTGCTAAATTCTTCCCTAATTTGTGTGAATTTCAGATTTTGGAGTCGGGGAAGACGATTGGCAATGTTGAAGAGTGTGCGGGACTCTACCTCCTACAAGTTAAAAAAAAACAGAAGAAAAATCCAAGGAGCTCTCTTATGTGGCAGCAACAGTTCAAAATAGTGAGAATTCTATAATATTGTGGCACTATAGATTAGGCCACCCATGTTTCAGGTACTTGGAAAAGATTTTTCCCTCATTATTTAATAAAAAACAGAAGCAGTTTCAGTGTGAAATTTGCCAATTGTTTAAACATACCCGCAACCCACTCCAACCCTACTGTTAAGAGTCCCACATCGGACAATATATGGTCTGAACATGTGTTTATAAGTGGGGGCAATCCTCACCCTACAAGCCGGTTTTGTATGGTTGAATTAGGCTCAAACCACATCTTAATATGGTATCAGAGCCTCGTTTAAGATCCAGTGGGCCATCCACCATTTATTTCCACGCTCCAGTTGTCTAGTCCTGGGCGTGAGGGGGTGTGTTAAGAGTCCCACATCGGACAATATATGGTCTGAACATGTGTTTATAAGTGGGGGCAATCCTCACCCTACAAGCCGGTTTTGTAGGGTTGAATTAGGCCCAACCACATCTTAATACCTACAAACCATCGAAACCCTTTTCATTAATTCATAGTGATGTATGGGGACCATCTCGAGTTCACAACATTACTGACTCAAGGTGGTTTGTCACCTTTATCGATGACCACACACGCGTCACTTGGGTGTTTCTAATGAAGGAAAAATCAGAAGTAGGGAAAATATTTGAAATTTTTCATAACATGGTACAAACACAATTTCAAAGCAAGATTCAAGTACTTAGAACCGACAATGGTCGTGAGTACTATAACCTTTTCTTAAATTCCTATCTCCAAAAGGTTGGAATTGTTCACCAAAGCTTGTTTGTGGACACCTCCAACAAAATGGAGTTGCGGAAAGGAAGAATAGACACCTCATAGAAGTAACTAGATCAATCATGCTAACCAGTAATGTTCCAAAACGGTTTTGGGGAGAAGTTGTCCTTTCGGCAACACATCTCATAAACAGAATGCCTTCTCGTATCCTTGACTCTAAAACCCCTATTTCCACACTTCAAACCTTCTTCCCAACCAGCAAGATCTTTTCTTCCGTTCCACTAAAAATATTTGGATGTTTAGCTTTTGTCCACAATCTCAATCCTCACCGTAGTAAACTAGATCCAAAATCCATCAAGTGCATCTTTCTTGGCTACTCTCCTCACCAAAAAGGATATAGATGTTACTCTCTCCAACCAAAAAAATCTACCATACTATGGATATCGCTTTCTTTGAAAATCAACCCTATTACACCAAAGTTGGCATTCAGGGGGAGCAATCACACTTATATCCAACAAAAAGTTCAGTATACCAACTTTTGGCACTTGAGGAAACCAAACCCACACAAATACTACCAGACCAGACCCCAAACCCCAAATACTCAACCCGAAGCTGCACAAATGTTACCAAACTAAACCATTGATACTCAACTAGCCGAACCAGTAGCCAGCCGACCACTGAAGCTACACAAATGTTACCAAACCAAACCATTGATACTCAACTAGCCGAACCAGTATCCAGCCCAGTTGAAAGGACCGCCGAAACTGAATCAGAGATGATTAATATTTCAACTACATCTCAGCAGAACCAAGGACGAAAAGCACAAGAGGGTATTTGGAAGAACAAGACTTATGAAAGGAGAAGGAAGGAAGTAGAGTCAAGCTCAACTCCAATGCAAAACCATGAGTCCAATCAGGCTCTTGAAAATGAAGTTCCCACATGTAATATGATCCCTAACCCTAAACATGTTGGTATAAATGCAACAATTAGTGATATTCCTATTGCAATAAGAAAAGGGGTGAGAGCTTGCACTCATCACCCTATTGAGAGATTTGTCTCCTATGGAAAATTGTCACCAAGTTATAGGTCCTTTGTAGCAACGGTTGACAACATTGAAATTCCAAAAAATATTCATGAAGCACTGTGTTACATATCGAAATATTCCATATTATGTAAATAGAATATTCTGTAATTAATTAGGATATCATGTAAATAGGAAATAGAATATTATGTAATTATTATAGAATATTATGTAATTACTATGGCATTTATGCCTCCTATTATATATAATGAGCTCCGATGTGTAATTCACACACACAGATTCAATCCAACCTTCCTCTTGTTCTCTCATTATTCAACATGGTATCTAGAGCCTAATAAGAGGCAACCCTAATCTGTGCTTTCCCGGTAGATCCACTATCTATCGGCGCCAATTTTTTTTCCGGTAACCGTGCTTCATCTCCGGTTTCCGATATTCCTTCTCAGATCTTCCATTTTTTTTTGGTCACTTCTCTCACCGTTTTTGGAATCCATGGCCGCCGTTCCCTCTCCAAGGGCTGAGACCCCTATTTTCACAAGTTATATCACCACTCCTCTTGCCGTTGACAAATTGGACGGTACTAACTATGATTCTTGGACTTCCGACGTCAAGTTATGGCTCCGGGGACAGGCCTATGAAGATCACCTCACTACGAAGGCTGACTCGGTGGCTGCCACTGATAGTGCTCGTTGGAAGAAAATTGTTGCTCAACTCTGCAGTCTCATTAAGTCGACCATTAGTCCATCCTTGAAACAGATCTTTCGTTCTCATGAGACTTGCGAATCTGTTTGAGCACAGGCTAAATCCTTTATACCAATGATACACAACGGTTATATGGAGTGTGTCAAAATTTATAGAATATTATTTCCCCTCGTCACCTCGATGGTTCTATGGATGAATACTTGGGCCGTGTTCAAGGTCTTCTTCATGATTTCAATGAATTATTGCCCCCAACTGCTACCACTGCTAAGGAACTTGAACAACGTCGATCCTTCTTCACGCTTCTAGCTCTGTATGGCCTACCTCCAGAGTATTCATCTGTTCGCGATCAGATATTGGGGTCTCCTACAATCTCCACTCTGGATACTGCATGGTCTACTTTGTTGTGTGTCCCAGCAAAACCATCATCTGACGGCGGAGTCCCACCCACACCAGTTGATTCATCTGCTTTGGTTTCTCAAGGAGGTAATCGTGCTCCGGGTAGTGATCGTGGCCACTTTCAGAAGACAGGAAAGCCTCGTCCTAAGTGTGATCATTGTCATAAACTTGGCCACACTATTGATCGGTGTTATGCTTTACATGGACGTCCCTCTCCTCGGACTGCCCACGTTGCCCAGACCGCTCCACCTCCATAGGCTGCTACTCCGACTGATTCTGCCACCTCACCTGCTATCTTCAACGACTTTATCAAGTGGTATGAGGAGCATCAGGCCGCTAGTTCCACTGCCTCTGTTGCGCACACGGGTAATTCTTTTGCTGGTCTTTCTCACTCCACATCTCTTGGCCCACGGATCCTTGATTCAGGCGCCACTGATCACATTACTGGTAATAAATCTCTTTTTTCTTCATTCTCTACTTCTGGTTTATTACCCTTTGTCACATTAGCAAATGGCTCCCAAACTCAATCTCAGGGTACTGGTACTATCCACCTTTTTCCCTCGCTCTCCATTACTAATGTTCTTTATGTACCCGGATCTCTGTTTAACTTATTGTCTCTAAGTCGTTTGACTCGATCTCTTGATTGTACTATCTCATTCACCAAAGATTCTTTTTTCTTGCAGGACTGGAGTTCGAGACAGATGATTGGCACCGGATGTGAGTTTAATGGTCTTTATCTTCTTCAACCATCTACACATGTTGGTTCCGTGGTGGATTCTCCCCTCCTGGTTCATGCTCAGTTAGGACATCCAAGTCTTGCAAAGTTACAAAAGTTGGTGCCCAACCTTTCCAAGTTATCTATGTTGTCTTGTGAGTCTTGTCAATTAGGAAAACATGTTCATAGTTCTTTTCCGAGTCGTGTCAATCGTCGTTCTAAGTCTCAGTTTTCTCTAGTTCATTCGGATGTTTGGGGTCCTAGTCGCATTGTTTCCACTTTAGGGTCTAAGTATTTTGTTACCTTCATTGATGATTATTCTCGATGTACCTGGTTATTTTTAATGGAAAATCGATCGGAGTTATTTGCTATTTTTCAAACATTTTATAATGAAATCAAAAATCAGTTTGGTATATCCATTAGTACTTTGCACAGTGACAATGCTCGAGAATATTTATCTACTCAATTTCAAACTTTCATGGCTACTAACGGTATGCTTCATCAAACGTCTTGTGCTCACACACCACAACAAAACGGAGTCGTTGAACGTAAAAATAGACACCTAGTTGAAACCACTAGGACACTCTTACTTCACAATAATGTTCCTCAACATTTTTGGGGTGATGCTGTCCTTACGGCTTGTTATCTCATAAATAGGATGCCATCATCTGTCCTCAACAATCAGATCCCTCACTCTATTCTATTTCCTCACCAGTCTCTTCACCCATTACAGCCTAGAGTCTTTAGGTCTACATGTTTTGTCCATAATGTTAGTCCTGGGCTAGACAAACTCTCAGCTCGTTCTCATAAATGTGTGTTCTTAGGCTATACAAGATCCCATAAGGGATATAAATGTTACTCCTCGTCTCTTCGTCGATATTTTGTCTCTGCTGATGTCACATTCTTTGAGTCAGTCCCTTACTTTGGGACGTCTACAGGGTCTGAGTCCCTATCACCCATGTTTTCATCTCCCACTACTGGCCCACCAAACGTAGTTCTGTCTCCTTTGCCAGCCAATCCACCCCCATTAGCTCATTTGCAGGTTTATCGGCGTCGACCACGGCCACCTCCACTACCATCAACTAATGCAGAAATCACCATAGACTCCCCTCCGGATCCAACTCCTTCGTCCCCTCCGGTCCTGCCCCCTGAGACTGATCTCCCAATTGCACTTCACAAAGGTATATGTTCCACTCGTAATCCATCTCCTCATTATGTTAATTTGTCTTATCATCGCTTGTCTTCTTTGCATTATGCTTGTATTTCCTCTTTGTCTTCTGTGTCTATTCCCAAGACTGTAGGTGATGCTTTATCTCACCCTGGCTGGAAACAAGCTATGCTTGATGAGATGTGCGCTCTTCAGAACAGTGGCACGTGAGACCTTGTTCCTCTTCCTCTTGGGAAATCTGTTGTAGGTTGCAGGTGGGTTTTCACAGTCAAAGTTGGGCCTGATGGACAAGTTGATCGTCTCAAGGCACGTTTAGTGGCCAAAGGTTATACACAGCTGTTTGGCCTAGATTATGGTGACACCTTCTCTCCCGTGGCTAAAATGACCTCCGTTCGATTATTTCTCTATGACAGTTATTCGCCACTGGCCCCTTTACCAGTTTGACATCAAGAACGCATTCCTCCATGGTGATTTGTGTGAGGAAGTTTATATGGAGCAACCTTCTGGGTTTGTTGCTCAGGGGGAGTCTTCTGGACTAGTTTGTCGTCTTCAAAGTCTTTGAATGGACTTAAGCAATCTCCTAGGGCTTGGTTTGAGAGATTTAGCACTGTTATTCAAGAGTTTGGTATGACGCGATGTGAAGCTGATCATTCAGTGTTTTATCGTCACTCAGTTGTTGGGTGTATTTACTTAATTGTGTGTGTGGACGACATTGTCATTACAGGTAATGATCATCATGGAATCACACAGGTAAAACAACACCTTTGTCATCATTTCCAGACAAAAGACCTCGGCAGACTTCGTTATTTCTTGGGCATAGAGATTGCCCAATCCAAACGGGGGATTGTGATTTCACAAAGGAAGTATGCTATGGATATTTTGGAGGAGACAAGACTGTTAAATTCCAAGCCAGTTGACACTCCGATGGATCCCAATGCTAAACTTATGCCAGCTCAGGGGGAGCCACTCTCCGATCCTGGAAAATATAGAAGATTAGTTGGAAAACTGAATTACCTCACTGTTACTCGCCTAAATATTTCATTTCCTGTTAGTGTGGTAAGTCAATTTCTTAACTCTCCTTGTGAAGGGCATTGGGAAGCTGTGATTCGCATCTTGAAATATATTAAAGGAGCTCCAGGAAAAGGCTTACTCTATGAAGACAAGGGACACACTCGAGTTGTAGGATACTCAGATGCAGATTGGGCAGGTTCTCCTTCTGATAGGAGATCCACCTCAGGTTATTGTGTTTTCTTGGGTGGTAACTTAATTTCCTGGAAGAGTAAGAAACAAAGTGTAGTGGCAAGGTCAAGTGCGGAAGTAGAATATCGAGCCATGGCAACAACAACCTGTGAGCTTATATGGCTTAAACAATTGCTTCACGACCTGAGATTCAGGGATGTTTCACAGATGACACTTATTTGTGACAATCAGGCAGCTCTGCATATTGCATCAAATCCAGTGTTCCATGAGAGAACCAAACACATTGAGATTGATTGTCATTTCATCAGAGAGAAGATTTTATCTAGAGATGTCAGCACTAGTTTTGTCAACTCAAATGACCAGTTAGCTGATGTTTTCACTAAGCCTTTGAGAGGTCCTCGAATTAATTATATTTGTAACAAGCTTGGTGCATATGACATATATGCTCCAGCTTGAGGGGGAGTGTTAGATATCGGAATATTCCATATTATGTAAATAGAATATTCTGTAAGTAATTAGGATATCATGTAAATAGGAAATAAAATATTATGTAATTACTATGGCATTTATGCCTCCTATTATATATAATGAGCTCCGATGTGTAACTCACACACACGGATTCAATCCAACCTTCCTCTTGTTCTCTCATAATTCAACACACTGCGAAAACCTGAATGGGCAGCCGCTGTAACAGAAGAAGTTCAAGCGCTTGTAAAAAGTGGCACATGGGAAATCACATCTATACCATAAGGGAAGAAAGCAGTTGGATGCAAGTGGATATTCTCAATTAAATACAATGCTAATGGAAGTATAAATAGGTACAAAGCCCGATTAGTTGCAAAAGGATTTACGCAGTCATATGGGGTGGATTATGAAGAGACATTCGCTTTCGTAGCTAAACTCAATTATGTCCGGGTCATATTGTCTTTGGCCTCAAATCTAGATTGGGCACTACACCAACTAGACATAAAGAATGCATTTCTAAACAGGGAGTTAGAAGAGGAGATATATATATGCAAATACCTCCGAGACTTGAATCACCCAACACCTCAAATATGGTTTGCAAGCTCCATAAATCCCTATATGGCCTCAAACAATCACCGAGGGCATGGTTTGACAGATTGACCAAAGTTGTCAAGCAAGATGGTTTTGTTCAATGCTGAACAGACCATACTATGTTTTTCAAGCACTCGGTGGATGGTAAGATAGCTCTATTTATTGTCTATGTTGATGGCATTGTTATTACAGGGGATGATTATGATAAAATAGCACAGTTGAAGAGTTTACTAGCCAAGGAATTTGAAGTTAAGGATTTAGGTTAGCTCAAATACTTTCTAGGGATGGAAATTGCTCGGACAAAGGATGGAATTTATGTTTCTCAAAGGAAGTACACTCTAGACTTACTTCAAGAAACCGGGATGCTTGGATGTAAAGCTGCGAACACTCCCATGGAACCAGTAAAAAGAAGTGAAGAGGAGAGTGCACCAGCAGATAAAGAGAGATATCAAAGTCTAGTTGGGAAACTAATATATCTTACTCATACCAGGCCAAACATTGGTTTTGTTGTAAGTATGGCTAGTCGGTACATGTCAAACCCAACTGAGACTAACATGATTACAGTTAATAGAATTCTTCAATACCTTAAAGGTACACGAGGCCGAGGACTTTATTTTCAGAAGAACTCAAACAAAGGCATTGAAGTTTATACTAATTCTGATTGGGCAGGGTGTTTATCTGACAGAAAATCCACTACAGGTTATTGTACATTTGTATGGGGTAACATGGTAACTTGGAGAAGCAAGAAGCAATCTGTGGTGGCTAGGAGTAGTACAAAAGCTGAATTCAGAGCTATGGCACAAGATATTTGTGAAGGAATTTGGCTAAAGCAGATGCTTGATGAAATTAGAACTCCCACTGACTACACAATGAGGATATTATGTGACAACAAGGCTGCTATAAGCATTGCGAAAAATCCAGTCCAGCATGATAGAACAAAGCACGTGGAAATTGATCACATTTCATAAAGGAGAAAATTGATCAGGAAATTATAAGGATTGATCATGTTCCATCACACCCGCAGACAACAGACATTCTTACCAAAGCTCTTCCGAAGATCATATATGAGAATATCAGATCCAATTTGGGTATGACAGATATCTACCACCCAGATTGACGGGGAGTGTTGAAGATCAGCAAAATATCTATTGTGCAGATTCTGTTTTGTATATATCATAACTGCACTTTTATGTAAATTAATTAGTTGTCTGTTTTGTTTTTATCACATTTAATCTTAGCATTTATAGGAATAATTATTCCCTTAATTTCTAGGCTAAATTAGCTCATCCCTCTCAGCCCTATGTACTATATATACATCTTATGTATTATCAACGAGATATGAAATATACAAACATATTCCTACCGTTTTCAATGGAAATGTAGGATGCCTAGGAAAAAGCTTCCATAGTTAACTTTCACCCTTGTTGAATAATAGTCATCTCCCTAGTGTAGCTTTGAGATCCTAGAGAACTCATCTCCAACCTACAATTGTCTGATCATTTGAAATTTCTTCTTGGTGATAGGAAGCTGTTGATCAAATTATAAGCGTGATATTTGAAGATCCTGTAGTTCAGGATCTGCTGGTCAAGCTATACCAGAAAGGTAATACATTGTTTACAATCCTAGATGTCTTCTGTTTTGTGTGGGTTTATGACTTCCGTTTGGGTTCATGCTACTAGTTTTTACAATAGTGACCTCCTTTTTTGTTTTGTTGGAAGAATTCGTTAATCTTGAACTCTATTTTGTTATCTAATAAATTCTTCTGCTTGAAAAGGAAATGCCATTCCATTGAACATTAGAATGTAATTGGCTGCAAACTATTTATAAGTGTTTATGTGATCAGTTATGGTTTAAGTTTCTAGCAGTTTATTGTTGCTTCTACACAATTGAGTATTGGATGCATTATACCAGTTTCAGCCTTTCAAGCATTATTTTGTTTTACTGGTAAAATTCAACATAAAAACGATACATTTACTGTGTTTCCTTTTATCTTTAATCAATCATCTGCTTTAAAACCTTATTTGATGTCTTAAATATGAAAATCAACTTCTCTTTTGCTTTGCATATCTCAGAATGGAGTAAGGGGCAAGTTACTGAGGAGGTGGTTGCAACATTTGATAGATATTTTACTGAAGTAAGAATGTGAGTACATTTTCTTATCTCATTAGCTTTATCCTGTTTAAAATAAACCATCAATTTTTACCCTAAACCATCCTCTCTCCAATACAATCCCTAAAGTATATAAATTTCTTCAATTTAGTCCCTCCTATTAAGATATTAGGGATTAAACTGACGGATTTTCACATACTTTAGGGTTATTTATTATATTTATATAGTTTAGGGACTAAATTGGAGAGAGTGATAATTTGAGACTAAGTTGGAGAGTGATAATATATGAGACTAAATTGATGCTCTATTCTTTTGTTTACTGCCCGTTTTCACTGGCATCAATGAATAAATTGGTCATCTTCAAAGCTAAATCTTAGAATTTGAGTTAGGACTAGCTCAACCATGAAAGCTAGCTCAAGGGGATGAAGATTGTGCAATTCTTATAAACTCTAGAATAAATGCATGCTTTATAAACTGTTGAGACAACACCCTGATCCAGTGAAACCCAACACCATTCAGAAAACAAGTGAAATACAACTTGCATAAACCTGAAAAGGGGAGAATAAAAACCCTTCCTTGATAGAACATTAATGTTCTGTTTATCTTTACTCAATGATCTGATATGTGCACGCATGGAAATGTGCTTGAATCTTATCTTAGTGTTGCCAAGAATGCTTTCAACCGACTACTCTAGTGAACATCTTGTGGATTCAAGCCACAACAATAGCAACTGGTCTTTTTGCTCCCAAGAGATATTACTGAGCTGCAAATGTTTTAGTCTTTAATTTCTGGAATTGAAGAACTTACCAGAAAATGGTGAATCTATAATTTCTGGTGATCTTTGATTACTAATTTCACTTGTTTGCACCATAGGAGGTCAGTTCAGGGAATCGAGCTTTTCAGAGATGGTGGTGGAGAATGTAACTAACACTTTGAGATGCTGGTAATGCTACCTTAGACGGTGGAAACTGAATTTTGTGTATTGATCTGAATGAATTGGTATATAAAGCACCAAAGTGCAGTTTCCAATTTATAGACTTGCAGAGGGGGGTACACATTATTAGCTCAGATCTAACTAACTGACAATTGTCAGAGAGGTAGTTACAGAAATACAATCCAATAAAACAAGGACTACACGAGGTAGTACACATTATTAGCTCAGATCTAACTAACTGACAATTGTCAGAGAGGTAGTTACAGAAATACAATCCAATAAAACAAGGACCACACGAGTTAGAGCAGCTCAATATTAGAACATAGTAGTTTACCCTAATAGGTAGATTTTAGTTTTCTTTTCTAAAATATTTATGATGAGTGAACCTTATTTTCTTCTGCTCTTTATTAGTTTTACACTTTTCTGTCTTTTTTATCGACATTTTGTATTAATAAGTGTAACTTGTCCAATTTCTAGCAGTTTCTCTATAAGTTTTGCGGTTATGGAAAACTAAAGTTTTAACATCTCATATACTCAAGGTACATTAAAGAAAGATATTTTGGGAGATTCGTCGAAGCTTGCCTGGAAGAAACGGTGGTTGTTTATGTTGATAAACTTTTAACACAGGTCTCTTCATTTATAAAACAATTTTTGGTTTCTTATTTATTGGTTTGTACGTATATTCTTCCGTAAGAGCTTTCTGTTCATTTGACTTAAGTTGTTTCACGGATAATTTTAATTGCAGAAAAACTACATTAAGGAAGAAACTATTGAACGGATGAGGCTAGACGAGGAGCTTATTGTGAACCTTTTTTGGAAACATATTAGTGTTTCTGTAAGTTCTGTTTTAGACATTTTGTTACAGTTGTCCTCTACTGTGAATATTATAGCAGTCCCAGACAGTATGTTATTAGCTGTTAATCTAGGCATGCTGCTTCCAAGTTTCTGACTATTTCCTTGGCACTCTGGATTAGAAAGTTGAAAACCGAGTGGGTGTACTTAGTAATTTGAGGGAGCTTGCGTCAGCTTGGAGCCTGGATACCTTCACACTCTTCTATAAAAATATCCTCGAACACCATCCTGACTGCCCGGTAAAATTTTGCCCAATAGGATTTAAATATTTTATCTAACTCAGTTATTTTCATTTTCACTGGATTTTAAAAGTCATTATAGTTTTGTCTTTGGCTTAGAGAATTGAATTTGAAAATGTTTTTTTGATTTAATTTAAAACGCATGACCTTGAGTTGTCCTAGCTGATGAATCTGTGTTTTCATCTTTCATAGCCTGAAGTTGTCAAGAAACTTATTGGCCGACGAGAAGGAATTCCTTGTAAAGATGCTACCGAGGTAAATAAAAATCAGTTTTTAATTTTGCTTATCAGTGGATTCAAGATGTAGCTCCATACTATAGGATCAGAATACAATAGAGCTTTTATTTTGGTTATGCTTTGACCAACGAACTGCAGCATATTCATCTGGTTTGTAGCGCTTGAGAAGTTCTTCTGATATTTCTCATACCACACAATTAATCATTTAACATCGTCTATATCATGATTATTAATATCTTATGATGCATACGAGTTGTATTTCAATTCGAAACTAAACTGACTAATCGATAGTAGTGTGTTATTTGGGCATGAATCCCGATTCATTCTAATGAATCACTACCTAAACTTAGTGTAGTCAACCAGTTTTTTGTCAACATTGTATAACCAACCACTTTTCTTTTGTGATTTGATATTTGACTAGAATCTTGAATCCTTTGTCATTATAATTTTGTTATGTCACTTGTGTTTTACTTAAAAACAATATTTTTATTGACAAGTTGTCTTACAATTCATAATAAGATTGAATTCATGATTTAGAAAAAGCCTTATTTGGATCTCAATTTCATGGTATGTAAATTTTTAATATATTTTTAGAAGATCTATTTTTTTTTAATATTATACTTTTAGAAGATTGTCATGTATAAATTTGACCACATTCTCAACTCAATTTCTTGTTGATCAGGTCATAGAAGTTTGCCAAGAGATATATGAAAGATCTCTAATTGATGCAAGACCTTCAAAGGCAGGTTTTATTTTTTCAAAGGTGAAGTGCTTAAAAGTGGATCAAGAGGGACTTGGTCATAAACTCATTGGAGACGGCTACACAGATAGCCATGTCGAAGGGCTAGCCCGTATGTACAAGTTTGTAATGAATAGATTCAAGTGAGCTGGTGTAGTGGCATGATGGACCTTCATACTCATGATCTAGGATTCAGACACGATGAGTAATATTTGAGAGCAACATTGCTCGTTTTCCACATTTTAAAAAACTTCACTAGAAGTCTATGTTTGAACAAAAACAAAAACGTTTGTCCAAATGTTTACTTTCGAAGAGCTTTTGGGATTTATATTTGGTTGATAATTTTTTAAGAGAGGTGCATAAGTAATAAGGCAATCATTTTTCAATATGGTTATACACTTATACTACACCTGTTAACTTCACAACGAACAAAAATTTGTCACTGAGATTTTCAAAGACAGCTCGATTGGTTTCAATTTTTTTCTTAGTCTCATTAATTAAAAACAAATTCTTAGATAAATAATTGAATAATATAATTTGATTGGACGAAGGTAATGGTACCCAATTAAATTGAAGGGTATCAGAGTGTTTAGCAAAAAAAGTAAATCATGCAGCTATGTATCTTTTGTATAAGAGTTATGCATATCTACCCGGGAGTATGTTTTGAAAAGAAAAAAAATTCATTAATAAAGTTATTGAAACGTGTCTTTTGATGCTGATTTTTTTAGTTTGAATAAATCAATGTGAAATATATATTATTTCATTATTGAACACGTTAGTTTTTATTTTTTTTTTTCGCTTACTAGTTAGTTTTCAATTTGTGTTCCACTTAGTTAGTAGTGGTTGCTAGAATTATAGAGTATTATTTTTCATTCAGTTATTATTTTTCTTATATTTAAACATTAATTTTTTATTAAATAATAATAAGCTTTGCAACAAATATTTTTTGCACGTACTTTCTCTGTCATTTTTCTTTTCTTATTAAAAATAAATATACAATTGGTATTAGAGCCCTCTTCTCGAGGGATTTGTCAAATGAAATATAAATTTAAGTTTTTCAAAAGTTGTAGAATAATCCTATTATGGTTCATATAAAATATCACAAGGAGAGAAAAAATAAGGAAGGCAAAGGCAATATCATATTTTTTTGGTGTTTCAGAAATCGATTTTACTAGAATCATAACCCTCAAAATATCAAAAACAATATGAGACTATTTGAAGGAAGAATATGCAGAAGATGAAAGAATTTGAAACACGTAAGTGTTGAATTTAATGAGAGAATTTGAAACATGTAAGTATTGAATTTAACGAGAGAATTTGAATTGCAAAGAATGAAAGAGTCAGATACAATCAAAGAATTCTTAAACAAATTGTTTTCCATTACAAATAAAATTAGATTACTCGATACGCACTTTGATGATTTCATAATTGTAGATTTTTTTTGGTTACATTACCAGGAAGAAATGAGGCATCTTTAGCCTTTTTAGAGAATATAAGGGATCTTTGTTTGGTCACTTTACCAGAAGTCATACATGCCTTGCAAGTCCAAGGGCAACAAAGGCTTATGAGGCAAGATTGTATGGTTGGAGGTGTTTTACCAGGCAAAAGTTGCCAATCAAATTCTATGAAGAACCATCCGACAAGTTGTGACAATACTGCAAATAGTTACAACAAAGAAAAGGATAAAAAGAAAAGTTATCATCCTTATCAATGCTACAGAAAAATGGGTCACCCGCCATTTAAATGTTGGAGAACACCAAATGCAAAGTGCAACAAGTACAATAAGATGGGTCATGAAGATGTGATTTGTAGAGCGATAACTCAACAAGTTGTAGTTGAAGCAGAAAATGCACAACAAGAGGAGGAGGAGAAAGATCATCTCTTTGTTGCAACATTTTTTTCCAAGCAATAACTCATGAATCATGGCTGATTGACAGTGGTTGCACATACCACATGACTTATGACAAAACTTTGTTCAAGGGATTGGAGGGCAGTGAAGTCAAATGGGTCAGAATTGGAAATGGTGAACACATTCCAATTAAAAGCAAGGGAATAATAGCTATAAGAAGCTACTCGGGTATGAAAAATCTCACTGGTGTTTTGTATGTACTTGAAATTAATCAAAACTTGCTACCGTGAAGAGATCAGATTGACAAATGTAGATACGTTATGGTGGATCGATAATATTCAAGTGAAGAAGTAGACTAGAGCATTTGACAATAGCCAACAATGAAGCCACATAACAACAAATCTTGTGGAATCAATGAACTCTGTATTCAAAGGCATCAGAAGCCTAATGACTATCGCCTTGGTGAGAGTAATCTATTTTAGGTTAGGATCACTATTTGAGAGCAGAGGTTTAAAATGGAGTTCAGTGTTATAATCGGGGCAGTTGTTCAATGAAAGTTGTATGAAATTTATTAAGGAGGAAACTCCTAAAGCCAACACACATGTGATTACAATGTTAGACCGTCATAAAGGTTGATTTAGTGTACATGAGACAATGGATCATAATGAGGGGAGGCCAAAGGGATACCATTAGGTCGAACTAAATATAGGTTGGTGCGATTGCAGAAAGTTTCAAGTCTTCTGTATGTCATGCACACATGTCACAACAATATGCCCATATGCTCGACAAGATTATTTTAAGTAGGGGTGTTCAAAACCAAATCGGCCCAATAAAAAACCGCTAATCAAACCAAACCAAAATGAAACCACAAAAAACCGCATTTGGTTTGGATGTGTTCAAGCTATTTTTTAACAAAACCGCACGGTTTGGTTTGGTTTGCGATTTATATTTTACAAACCAAACTAAACCGAATCAAATTGCATTATGTTGCAACTCAAACTTCACCTAATCCACATTCATCCCAAGTCCAAACATATTATGCCTTAGCCTTACGATTACGAATGATTTTCTATTTCTCACGCTTAAGGCTCAGTTTAAGTCTTCTAAAATCTCTCCTAGAAGTATCACACCTTCTTCTCATCTTCTTTTCCATGTACATATCACCTTTTCTTCTCTAGTCTCCTATCTCTTATGTGCTTCCTTTTTTATCTTCTCTAATATTCCATCTCTTCTATTTTTTCTTTTTCATTATAATATTTTGATATTGTTTTATGCTACTATTTTATGTTTTTTTATTCCACTTAACTATAATCTTATTTTTGTATATTAAATGAAAAGTTGTTGTCCAAATATGATTAAAAAAAATTATTTAATAACACATAAATGACTAAATACAAAGTTACATTGTTCGGTTTTATAAAAAACCGAACCAACCCAAACTGCATTAGTTTGGTTTAGTTTTGTTCGGTTTTATTTTTAAAAGCCAATTGAACCAAACCGAACCACACACTTTTTTCTCTTGTAGTTCGAGTGATTTTTTACGTGAAAACTTCCCAAATCGCACTGCAAACACCCCTACTTCCAAGCATCTATCCACCGTTTACAACATCATAAACGTATTCAATGTGTACAACAATAGTTTTTTGATGGTAGCAAAAAAAGATTATTGGCATGCATACCAAGGAGACATAGTTTGACACAAAGAAAATATGTGAAGGAAGTAAAATGACCACCCTAATAGCACGCGTATTCGAACCAAAATGGATATGAAAAACAAAGTGATAAGATTATGTAGTACATGACGTTATCCCAGACACAATCGGTTTTTTTCTTTCGAATGTTGCAGCAGCACCATTCGCAACATAATTATTGTATGCATTGTTGACATGTGTAACACCCCGATTTTCATTTATTAATTATTTATTAGCTATTTACTTTATTAATTATTATATAATATAGTAATTAATTAGATTGTGTGATTTTGTGAATATATGAATTATTTGAATTAATTGAGAAATATGTTATATGTGTAATGAGTGTGAGAATACCATTATTAATTAATTGGACCTTGGTATAATGGGTTAGTGTGAGAATGAGACATTAAGCCTATTAGTGAATAAGAGTTAGTAAGAGTTTTGTAAAACAAAGAGAAATAAAATTAGAAAGAAAGAAACAAGAGAAGAGAAGAAAGAGGAGAAAAAGGGAGAAAAGAGAAAAGTAGAGGGAAGAATCCTAGAGTATCTACATCTAAGGTAAGGGTGAGTTTTCATGTGATTATGTGATTATATGATGTATGTAATGGGTAGCAAACATGATTAGGGATTTATACTTTCTATCTCTAGTTTTTTTTAATTTGTTTGGAGTTGATGAAATGATAATATGTATCTACTCATATCGATGAAATTGGTGTTAGAAATGTATGCAAATATTGTGTGATATATGGGTATAATTTAATGCATTGAAAACTATATTTTGTTTGAAGTTTGGGGTTTCGGGAATTGAAAAAGAGGCATTTTCGTAACATGAAAATAGCAGATTTTTACGGTTTCATTGAAATAATCGGTTACCTGACTGAAGTAACTGGTTACCTCAATGAAAATTTGCGTAACAGGGCCTCTGGAGGGTGAAGTGACCGATTACTTGACTAAAGTAACTGGTTACCACTGAAGTTGACAGTTTTTGTGAAACTTTAAAAATTCACATCTTTGAACCGTAACTCCATTTGAGTCCCCGTCTGGAGTGTTAGAAAGCTAGTGCGATATTATTTTCAATAAAAATAGTTTTGTTGGCAGTAAGTGATATAATTGTGTGGTTGTGTAAAATGATATGTACATGTGTTATGCATATTGGTGATTGGTGTTGGATTATAATACACTGTAATATTACTTGCTATATGTTATTGGAAAATATTAAATTGATGAATATTATGAAAGTGATTCATATGTGAATGATGACATGAAATATGTATGTTTGTGCAATTTGGTGAGATAACTCAAATGTGTTGAATCATGAGAAATATGCTTGTATGATCAAGATATTGAGATGGTCTTAATTCCATATAAATGTTAAGATTGCACATGCATCATGAGTTGTCAAGAGGAAATGTTTGCTAGCTTTTGCGAGAGTTAGTGACTTGTCCTAAACCTGGAGATGCGGGTTTGAAAGCTTAGAGAACAGGTTTTTTGGTGGTTATCTATCTTGGAGATGTGAACCGGGTTTAAACGTAAAAACCCCGTAAAGAAAACAATTGGTACCACACGCATCTTAAATAGTATTGAGTTACATTTGAGTCACATGTATCAATCTGAAATGTTGAATTGGAGTGTAAATGTGATTTTGATGTGAATGTTATATTTATGGTATTTTGTGATTGAGTATTAATTGAATTATGAGTTATTGAGAAATGTTGTATATGTGAACAAGTGAATCATATTGAATACATGAATATGTGAAGTGTGATTAATTCACTAGATGTATGTATGTCTTACATTACTTATTATTATATATTTCGATAATGATGTGAATTCTCACCCTTCTGTTGGAATGATGTTTTGTACGACATCATTCAAGTATCGAAGATAGTAGTGATTCTTGCAAGGATTAGTCGGAGGAGATATTTCCTTATTTACCCACTTATTAGGTAGTGAGTCATACTCTGGTCATGTAACACGGGGAAACATTTGAAATCATGTTTATTTTGGAGAGATGTTTGTTATACTCTCTTTATTTATGATAAATTTATATTATGTGATGAGTGACCTTTAATGCCTAATATTATTATATAATTATCATTATGGGATTTCAATTATTGGAATCTGATCTTACCGGATCAGACTTGGACCGTCACGACTGGCTCCGAGTTGAAGTTGAACGAGATGGGGGGGGGGGGGGGGGGTACCTGCAAGGCACTCCAATGCTAAAGTAAGTGGGAGTACGAGCAGGCAAAAAGTATGAGTATAGGTAAGAGAATGAATACCTGACCCTCTGGGAACAGAGGGTATTTATAGCCCCCGGCGTTGGGCCAAGGTCCCTTCATTGGGCCGGGCAGGTTTGGCCCAATGAAGGAACTGCCAGGTTCTACGTGTGTAGTGGGGACCCGCACGTGGTCTCCTTCCTGGATGTTCAGCGAGAAGTAAGGACGGACGAGGACGCGGTCTTTTCGGGATCCAGGTGATAGTGTAGTGGTCAGAGTCTGCCCTACGAGGGGCGCTCGAGCTGAGGTCGATCTGGACTGCATGAAGTCGAGGATGTCGTACTAGCGGAGAGTGTCGGGCACAACTATGGCTTCTTGGTCGGTGCGACCCCATGCAAGGCCGTTTGGATTGGGCCTTCATCCTTGCTTTTGGGCCAGCCCGGCCCAGTCCAGAACAACAGCCCCCCAAGTCGTGGTTCTTGGAGTAGGAGCCATGACTTGATCTTAGGTCGCCTCCGTTGCAGGGTCCCGTGCCCGGACAAGAGATGTAGTTCCCCGTGGTTACTCGAGGAGTTTCCACCGTGTCGCGCCCGTGAGATAATTCCTTTCGAGGAGTGCTCGGGGGACTCTCGACGGGCTGCGTTTGTTGAGCACACGAGGCATCTCTTGGGAAGTGTGCCGCCACCCTATAGAAAATAGGGTCATCATTGTCTAGGGGAGCTGTGCGTCGAGGAGGGAAGTCTGTGGTTCCCCGGGGTGACGTTTTGTATTCCACGTCATCACTATAAATAGGGTCCTTGGGCCCCAGAACATGTTTTCCCTCTTCGCGCTTCTTCTCCTTCCTCTGCCTCTGCTGCTACTGTTCTTCCCAGATATTCATAGGACCGCCGTGTTCTCTGTCGCTGATTCCCTTTTCCGCCGTCGCACCTCTTCCTTGATTTCAAGTAAGCGTCTTGTCCCCTTTGCTTTTCCTCTGTGATGTATGATATTTTTGATTGTTTTTAGACGTTAGAGACTGTACGTCTGGGATTAGCCCCGGTAGATTCGTATTTGGCTCGACAAATCCATGTTTATGCCCGGAAAACGCATGTTTGCGCCCGGTAAATGCATAGTTTAGGTATTTGACTCACAGTGCTGCCCGGGATCTTCATGATTCAGGGCGCCTAATTCGTGGTAGTGCCCGGTATACTCATAGCTCTAGTTTTGGGATTTATGATATCGCTCGCCATGTTCATAGCCTAGGTCGACATATTCGTGAATGGTCGAGATGTTGGCCCACTTAGGCGATCTGTAGGGAGACTTATCGTGGTATCTGGGAGTCGGGGAGGTGACTCTACTCTTTTTGTTTCGAAACACCAACTTTTTTAGTCGTGCATGGAGTGACACGGTTTGTCGCGCCCTTCATCCCGTCCGTTATGGAGAGCGTGTGGATTTGCTCCTCAATTGACCGGTTTCCTGTGCTTTGTAGGTAACAATGGCGGAAGAACCGTATTCCTCGGAGCGCACTGAGGTGGAAGACCAAAGTGTCGAGGAGAATGTGAATTTGGTCGATACCATCGACGATCCTCTGTTGGAATGGGTGGGCGCCGAGCCCAGAGGGATTGCTTCAGCCTATAGTCGACGCAGTCGAAGTGCGTATACCATCATCGAGCAGGGCAGTAGCCAGCCCGGTTTTCAGAAGAACTTCGTTGTCACCAGGCCGACTCTTACTGCGCGGATTTGCTCGGAATTCCCCGAGTACGGGTTCCCCATGTATGAGATTGCTTTCAAGGACCTTGGACTACAGCTCCCCTTTAGCGATTTTCAGGTCGGGGTCTTTAGTCATCTGGAACTGGCCCCGTCGCAGCTTCACCCCAACTCGGTCGCTTTCCTCCGGGCGTTCGAACTGACCTGTCGCTTCTTAAAGATTGGGGCGACCATACCTCTCTTCTTCCGCGTCTTCCATTTACAGCGCCAGTCTCGGGGAGGCAGGCACAATTGGGTTTCCTTGAAACAGTCGAAGAGACTGTTCAGGATGTACGTGGATTTTGTCCGGGGCTTCAAGGACAAGTGGTACATCGTGCGGCCGGTTACCAAAACGGGTTTGGAGTCTGTATACGAGGAAGAAACGCTTGTGACCGATGATCACGGGGAGGCTCTTCTGGACAACGAGGGACGCCTGGTGTTAGGGCGTGTGGCCAAATTCCCTTTGCATTAGACCTCGCGGCACTACGAGCACGGCACCGGGCACTACCATACGCCCGCGGGTGGGATGAGCACCGAAGACGAGGAGGCTTATGGCACCCTTTGCCGATATGTCGATAGTTTCTTCCCCACCCGGTGGGCCACGAGGGAAGGGAAGGATATTCTTGATGAAGATGGTTATCCGACCTTTGAGGCCCGGCCTATCGGTATGAAGGCGCTCGTGGAATGCCAGTCCTTCGGGCAGGCCAAGAACCTGCTAGGTCTTTTACTTTTTTCGTTTTGTTTGATTTTCTTCGCTTGTTTATTTGCTCGTCACTAACCCGGGATTCTTTTATGCAGGTCTGATGGTCGGACGAAAGGAGAGGCTCCTGAAGCTGACACAGGATAAGAAGGTTAACAAGAGAGTGGTGCGAGCTCCTCAGGCGACGAGGATGGGCTCGCCAACTAGCCCGGACGCTGCTTCTGGAGGGTCCCCGAACGCTCAGGATGTCGAGCTACATACCGACCTGATACCAAGGAAGAGGAATCGGGTGGAGAGCCAACCGGAGGTCGGCGAGGACTCTAGTGCGGTGAGGTCCTTCGGGTTGCCCCCTTGTTTTAAAGAGGAGGGTTTCTTCGAGGGATTTCCCTTGTCCGTGAGCGCTGATGAAGCTGATACCATTAGGCGGCTGAGCAAGGGGAGTCAGAGGAGGCATCTGGCCGCCAACATGGTAGGGCTGGTCAAGATGGCCGAGATGGCCGTTGTGCTGGCCGAGGAGGCAGATTCTGATCGCATCAAGGAGCTGGAACAGGAGAAAGCTGCCCTTACTTCGAGTTCACGAAAGTTGAAGGCTGCCCTGGAGCGCTCCGAGGAGATGTTCCGCGAGCAAGCCGAGCTGCTGGTGGTGGAGAAAGAGAACTCGGGGAAGATTGCCGAGGAGAGGGAGTACTTCTGTGAGGACCGGTGTTGTACCCCAAAATTTGCCCTCTCTTTTCCCCGAGAAATCACAGCTTCGGGTTTTCCCTGACTTTTCAGATTGGCGTAAGAATCAGTCAAACAGACTTTTTCTTATCAGTCTATCCAAATTAGGGTTTTCATGGACTCTGGAACAGTTCAAGCAGATTATTAGGGTTTGGTTGAGTTTGGCTCAGGGTTTGATCAGGCAGGCGCTTCTTTGACATTAAATCAAGAACTAGGGTTTGCACGCGCATTCTCAGAAAGAATTAATTCTACAGTTCTTTTCAATTTACTCTGGGATATGGTTTGAGGCTTCTGATTGAGAGTTTGCAGTGTTTGATTTAATCAGTGAAATAAAGGACATATGGACGTTTGTTTGATTAACTGTGCAATGTTTTGGATTATTCGGAACGCCGGACGTTTATTGATTATTTATCATTTCTAAGTTAAAATTATTGGATAAATTCCAGTTATTATAATTCAAGAAATATAAATAATTAAGTAAACAATTGAAGAGGAATTAAAGAGACATCTGACAAAAGACTTTTATTTATTTTTAATTATTGGTACAAGTGTTATTTAAATACAAGTAATTTTATTTACAAGTATTTATAATAATATTTATTACAAGTGATTAAAATAAAATAAAAGACTATATCCTAAAAGTCTTGAAATCTTTATCTTCTACTGCTACTCCCCTTTGCTCAACTGGTATTTACCTGCAAAAAAGAAAAGGAAGAAGTCAAATGCAGATGAATTTAAAAAGTATTTCGCAGACAGATATTTAAAACTCATCATTAAAAGTGATTGGCCGGAATCAGTTGTTCGCCCTCTCTGCAAATCACAAGAAAACTCTTGGTTCACAAAGAGGGATAGAAAATTATCTTGCAAGCATTGGAATTAATTAAATGTACAAGGCTGCATAGTTTCAAATTGCAAAGTGTCAACAAAAATGTCAAAATGCACAAAGCTACTGAATATGCCAAGTACAAAGCTGCATAGTTCAAAATTCCAAACTAAGTCACAAATTGCAAACTGAAAAATGCCTAACCAAATCCAATGTCAACTAAACTGTCCAAAGAAGATATAGAAAGATATCAAAAGCCAGAAGCTGTCAACAAGTACACAAAAGGCAGAAAATCTGGAAAAGAAGATAAGAGATATGCAGAGCAAAACCACAATGCAAGAAACATATTCAAATTTACATCATTTTCCAGGCCACACTTTTTCAGAGATAGTACAGTCTAAGCAATAAACAATTCTTTTTCTGATAGAGAGAGAAAAGAGAGAGAGAAGAGGCTTACAGTACAGCAGGCTTAAGGACAAGGATATAATAAAGAAGTATCAGAACAAAAAGGGAAGAGGCAGAATATCACAAAAACAAGATACCACAACTGTAACATTGCAAACAGCCTCCAACCTTTCAAACCTGCTAACCTCTAACCTGCTTCAAACACAACCTTTCAAACCTGCTTACCTCTAACCTGCTTCAAACAGAAGCCCTTTCAAAACAAGCCTCAAGCCTTTCAAAACTCAGCCTGAAGCCTGTATCAAAAAAGACCACAAAACTGTAACATAGCAAAAATCACAGCAAGTCTGTAGCCTCAAACCAAAAGCAAACATAACATAAGTCCTGAAACCTGTCAAACATTCAAACTGCCTCAAAACCTGTTACATAACACAAGCTTAAGCAAATAGCCTCAAGCCTTAAAACTACCATACAAACATTCAACCATAAACCTGTGGCCAAAGCCTAAACATCCTGCCTGTTCCAAAACAACAAAGCTTTGAAACTTACAAAACAGAAAAGCCTAAAACACAAGCTTGCCTCTAACCCTGTCAAAGAAAAACATCACTAACCCTAACAATCTTTGTTCAAAATCCAATCCATCCAAATGTCCAAATAACAAAAATGAGTGCCTCAGAACTAGGTTCATCATAGGCGAAGCTAGCTCAGTCCAAAAGAGAGAAAGAGAATCAGAATAAGGCAAGCATTCAAGCAGCCAGAAGTGAAACGATAAGCCAACAAAGAACTCAGATTCAAACATCATCATTGATAAAAAGTTCATCATGAAGCAACAACATCCAAACCCTCAGAGCTAAGCTCATCACAGGGTCCAACAACAGAGCAATTCAGAATCAATATCATCAAACTCAGAGGAAATAAACATACAAAAGCAAGCAATCAGAGCAAGCAAGCAAGCAATAAGAAGAGGAAAAGAAAGTTAAACTAGGGTTTTCAGAAATCATTCATCACTAAACCACAAAAGCAAGATACGTGGTTACCAGAGCAAGCTAGCATCACTACTCCCTCCGCCTCCGGCCGCCTAAGGCGCCTCCAGTCCATTCCTCCGTCTCCAACAAAGGTATCGTCCTCTTCCTTTTCACGCACCTCAAAAAGAAACAAATAACACCAAATAATAACGTAAAGATCAGAACAAGGAAAAGTTGAAACATGCAAAACTGAAAACCTTAAAAACGCGTTAAAATAGAAAAGGCTACCTTTCCTTTATCATTGTCTTGCTCAACCTTGGAGAGAGGGAGATGGAGGTAGCGCCTAGTAGCTTGAGGCGAGGAGGCGAGCGTTCAGTGGCCCCATTTTGAGAAAGATGAAGACGAAGAGGGAAGATGGAAGCGACGCCGTTCTAAGCAAAGGACTGTAACCCTAAGTTCTGAGACAAACTCATTGAAACCCTAAAACAAATTGTCAAACTCGTGTTTGGGCCTCTGCCTTGACTAACTTGGTTAAGCCCAACGTGTTGCTGGCATTACACCCCCCCCCCTTTTACTTAAATCTGTTTGTTTGTGTTGCTTGGGCCTGCCCTCACAAAAACCCCCTAAAGCCCATTTAATTCTTTTTAAAAAAAAATTAATACTCTTTTTTATCACATTATATCTTTTTTTGTTAAATAAATTAATATACTAATTGTTCACATTAAGTTTTTATTAACAATACCTTTTTTATTATTGCACTTAAAAATATGTAAATTTTAGATTTAATTAGGTTAATAGTTTTTTTTGTCTTAAAACTCTTTTTTAATTTAAATCTTGTACATAAAAATATCAATAAAATACATAAAAAATAGACTTTTTTTAAGGTTGAATATTCCCTTTTTTTTTAACTAAAACATTTGTTTGTATATAATCAACAAAAATCCAAAGATAAATAATAATACTTAATAAATACATATTTGCATCATGTGTAAATAATCACATACACTTTCACAAATACTTTCGATACATTGCTTTTATTCTTATACATTGCTACATCTTACATTGAGAATACGATTCAATTTGGTTGTAAATATTATTTGGACACTACTATTCCGACAAGTCTCATCCCCCATTTGTAAATATTTGTACCCCCATCCCCGAATACTTATTTGTAATAGTTTAGGACTTTAAATTCCCGCAATTTATCGCTTTCAATTATACCATGTTTAGACTTAGGGTTTGTATGCCAATAAAATCAACCGCTAGATAACCTAACACAAAGATAAATGCATGACAATCAATACACAATTCACACTTGTACCCCTAGGGTAATCCCGCTTGTTGCCTTCCAAAATGGGCCATGTTGCATGTTAAGTTTCTTTGGCAAAACAAAAATAAATCAAATGATCATAGTCCCTCGATGACGCTTTCGAAGTTGCCTAAAACAAATGATCATAGTCCCTCGATGACGCTTTCTCAAGTTGCCTAAAAAATGATCAAGTCCCTTAAAGGAAAAATTTCCAAAGACACTTGGCACCATTGCATTCATGGTCTATACGATGACCCGCGCCTGTCCCGTTAACATCCTAACACAAGATTGTCCACCAAATACAATGGTGGAACAATACTGTTAAAAGGGTTAAAACATGAGAAAAATCTTTGAGTAAATTTAGGGGTAGACAACTCTTAGTTACTTGATCAAACTTGCAAAACACACTTGCCTATTTTCAAAACACACTCCACAACACAACTTTTAAAACAACTTTCAAAAACCTTGAAACATCTTTTCGAAAAGGCAAACACCTTTGTAAAACATTCGAGTAAAGAATTGTTACAACGGTTGCCTAGACAAGGCATCTTTTTCAAAACATTTTCAAAACCCACACACACAAAGCACCATTTCAAACAATTGAAAATCAAGGCAAGTGATCTAAAACAAGTAACTAAGAGCCCATGGATAACCATGGATGAAAAGGGTGCTAATACCTTCCCTTTTCATAATCTACCCCCCGAACCCACGAAAACATCTCAAAGGTTTTTCCTGTGCTTTTTAACCTTTCCTTTAGGATAAAATAAAAAGTCGGTGGCGACTCTTGCTAAACCGAACAAGTGCGAAAACAAACGCAAAAACTCAAGTCAGTTCTCCCACCGTATCACAGAACTGGCGACTCTGCTGTGGACAAACTTAAAAGTAGGGTTACCTTAGGGTTTATATCACCTTTACATACTTGCTTTGATTACTTTGTTTGCTTTACTTTTTGGGTCCTTGTTTGGGTTTGTTGTAAATCCTACACCCGGATTTGGGGGCACCTTTTTAGGTAAATAGCAATAAAACTGTGAGGGAACTGTGCGGGGTATACCGACATGGTTGAAGCAGTAAGCTATGTTAGTGTGACATATTTGTGAGTACCGGTAACCCTTGAGTTCAATCAAGGAGAGTACGGGGCCGCTGAGTGATGTCATGAAGCACTAACAAACTCTTAGAACCTTTACTTGACCATCTTAGCCTTTTTAGGGGTAGTGAGATGACCGACTTTGGTGCAGTCCGAAGTTGGTAGATACTCGATACTACACTCATTGAGGGTTGTTTTCTTGGAATATTTTGGTCGCCAGTTAAGTGGCTAAACCAAAACAATGAACACAGAAAATAATCCAATGATATTGAGCTCCTTAGAACCCAGTTTCTATTCTAGGACAGGATGAGCCAACTAACTTCAAGAGGGTACTTACCTACAAACCCCATGCAAGCCTAAACCTAAGGACTTGTTTGCTTTGTGTGAATATGATTACCTGTATATACACTCACTTGCTTTTGCATACATGTACATAACATCATAACATCATACCATAGCATTTTCAATAACCATTTCAAGGATCTCGAGGGTCTTTTGATGCAGGGTCACGTTGAACCATACGTCTACCAAGGCGCAAGAGGTTTCTCCTCTAAACGAATGCCATCAAAGATCAAGTGCAACAACTTGAATCAGAGGCTATGACCCACTTGACATGGTGAGCTTGATTCTCGTAGAAAGACATCCACCGGTGCAAAGTTCTCCAATCAAAGACCAAAGTTCAACCTCTAACATTCTCTTGTGTTTACCCCAAGAGATCCTAGAAAACATGCATTCACATATCATGCATTGCATCATAGCAATTCTTTCATTTTTAGGTTTCCTTACTCTCCTACTATTTATTTTAGTAGAGATGGCTCTAGAGCGGACTGTCAAAGATATCCAAGATCATACTTCAAAATCTCTCAAGGGTTGCACAGTCCAAATGGCCTCCTAACAGTCAAAAATTAGGGTTTTGGTTCTGGCAAAGAAGTTGAAGTTTTCAAGGGTCCAAACAAGTCCCACATGCCTATAAACATTGTCAAGCATCCTCATGCCAAGTTTCAAGACTCACAGCATAAAATTGCACAGTCAAAAACCCTAATTGCCCTACAGTCAACTGCAGGGGCAAAATGGTCATTTGACAGTCAAAAGTCCAAATTTTTGGTCAACATATTATTTTGAAGCCACAAACATCATTTGATCAATTCTTGATCATGATTCTCAAAGCATGGCTCAAAAAGTCTCAAGATGCAAAAGTTTCTATTTTTGGACAGTTGAAAAAGTCAACTGCAAATTGACGAGGGCATAACTTCCACATGGTTTATCAGAAAAATCCCATCCAAAGCTCATTTTGAAGAGAATGACATTTCCTATAACTCCTCTTCACACTTCAAGTCCAATAAATGCTCTCACAAAAAGATATCAATCTCAACATTATAGGTCATTTTCAAAAGTCAACAAAAAGGCACTTTAAGTCAAAGACCATAACTTGATATTGGTAAGTCAAAATGACATGGGACCAAAGGCATTGGTTAGAGGACTTCAAGACCTTTCCAAAATGTCCAAGAACATGATCAAAGCTAAAAAATTGAGAAAGATATGCCTTGTGGAAGTTGGGAAATGTTTGGGAATTTTGAAAAGTCAACTTTGCTTCAAATGCCTCAAAATTGATAATGGGCCTCAATTTCTTCCATGAATCATCACCCAAAAGCTATGCACAACCCATTAAGCTAAAAGGGAGTTATTTTCTTATTTTTAATTAATTAATTGAATTTTTAATCCTATTAATTCATTTAATTAAAATTAATTATGAGAAAAATACTAAAACATGTTTTCCAAATCTTTTTGTGCAGCATATTCTCCCATTAAGACCTAAATATTTCGTGTACCACATCAAAGAGACCAAATCTTCCAAATAGGCAAGTTTTCATGGCAAAAAGGATTGAAAAAGATATGCAAAATCAAAAATTCAAAAGCATTGAAACAATGGATCATGGGCTTATTTTTCTAACCTAATTCATTCACACATATATGCATAATTGAACCCTAATGAGAAGAACACAGAAGCTGCGCTCAGAACAAAACAACAAACTTGCATTTTTGACAAAAAAATTAAAAACTGTTTTCATAGCTGCTGTGCGTTTCAAGGCCAAAAAGCCATTCCAAAAGCTTGCTTACACATCCAGGAAGGGATTGCAATCAAAAACACAGCCCCTAACCTCAAGAATTGGTAGAATGAAGTCTCCCTGTTCATAGCTTTTTTCATATTCGTGTTTGAATTTGCATACATTTTTCATACGTTTTAAGCATTGATTTACACTAACATGAACTCTCTGAAGCCATTGGTGTTCTTTAATTGAATTAATATTGCTCGTGTCAAAAGTTGCCATGAAAGCTTTTTAGGGTTTCTGAAGCTCGGATTTGAGGTTTTGCATATATGGAAAAATTAGGCCATGAAACCTAGGCCATTGGACTCGTGACATTCCAACGAAGCCAAATCACTCATCGCGCCCTTTTTATACTTGCACAGGAGCTAATCGCTATTTTTATTGTTTGAGTTTAGTGGGGGTTTAAAGCCCCCGCTATCTATCTTGTATTTTCAGGTAAAACGAAGAAGGTAGACGTGTCTCAGCCAGACTGGACAGTTTGAATTTAGCGCGTTTTTTCAGGCCACCAGCACTTTTTCACATATGTTATTCATTGTCCATTATAATATCAAAGAAACTCAATAGCGCGGTTGGTAAATGCGTTGGCATACAGGTATTGGGACCTGGGTTCGATTCCCAGGTCCCCCAATTCTTCTATAATATTTTTCCTAATATGTTTCTATGCAGGGTGCTCACAAGGGTCCATTGTACAACCTTATCTCCTGGTCTGCCAAGTGTCCATAGGCTCTGATCTGAAGGCCACAAAAGTGGCTCATCATGCGCGTTAGTCAACTGCCTCCCACGTGATCACTGAAAGTCAAACGAGCTTGGGATTCTTGGGCCAAAAATGCTTCAAATACACCTCCTTTAGGGGCCTGATACCCCATGGTTTGTTCCATTCTCACTCTTCATTTATTTTTTTCCTTTTATTATTTAAATTGTTTTTTTTAATTAATTGTTTTCTTTAATTCTGCCAAAAATAATTTTTATAACACCAAAAAATCAGAAATCATAAAAGTAAAAAAAATATATTTTATTTAATATTTAGTTCATTAATATTTTGTAAATAAATTTTCAATAATCAATTTAGTTTAAATTTAGGTTTTCAACTTTAATGTTTTTTTCTAAATAACTAAAATACATAAAAATTAGGTTTTTAGCATTTTTATTCTTTTCTCATTAAATAAATTTCTCTTATTATTAGTATTATTAACTATTAATTATTTTGTAAATAAACATGTAATTAAATAATTAGCATAAATTAGGTTAAAACTTTAATTCTTTTCTTTAACAATTAAAAACATGTAGAATTAGGGTTTCTGTTCCTTTTAATTTTCTTTATTTTCATAAATACAAAAAACATCAAAAATAACTTCTTTTCCTTATTAAATAATTTAATTAATTTGTAATTTCAATTTAATTTCTTTAAAGGGTCCAACGCCCTCGCACCTTCGAATATAATTTCTTTTCGCGCGTTTATCTTATTTTCTTTGTGAAATTTATGTAATTTCCCCAAAGCCTTGTAATAGTAATTAGGACCTTTATTTTCCGCATTTTTATTCAAATCGGGTCTTTGTTAATTTGGCGATGTATAGACCCGCGCCTTGTAATAGCGTAGGACTTTATTTTTCCGCATTTTAATTTCCGCACCCCTAAACTGTTAATCACATGAAAGAATGAATGGCCCAAATAAAATCAAAACGTAGCTCACCCAATGCATGATCAAGATAAAACATAACTGAAAATGACACACAATTCACACACCACTCTTAGGGTACGCCTTACTGTTGCCTTGCCCCTCGAAACATGGTCGTCGAGTATAGGACGTTTTAGTAAGTCCTCATGTCCATGAACATGGCATGAGGGTAGCTTCTAAGGTGTCCTACTGTTGCTCTGGTGACCACATTGTCCCTAACAAACGAATTGACCCGAACACCTCCAACGGTGGTGCTACCTATCTCTCAATGGTGGGATGGCACTGCCTTAAGGACATTTACACAGCCTAATTCCTTTGGGTAGGTAGATGACTCGTAGATACTTGCTCTAATTCAAAATAAATCAAATCAAAAACTCTTTTCACACCGACACTTTCAAAAGCTTTCAAAAAACAATTTTTCAAACACTCTTGAGGACTGATACAAGAGTCGATCTGAAACTTTCAAAGAAACTTTTTCAAACCCACTCTCGATTGAAAAGCAAACATTTTTGAAAACACAATGAGAAAGTATCTAAGAGCCCATGGATAACCATGGATAGAAAGGGTGCTAACACCTCCCCTTTCTATAAATCTACCTCCCGAACCGAGGAACTATCTCATAAGGAATTTTCCTATGCTTTTGTCCTTTCCATATTGGAGAAAATAAAAGACGGTGGCGACTCTTGCTTCCGCGACATTTCACGAACCAGCGTTAAACAGTCAGTTCCAGATCCACCGATCACAGAACTGGCGACTCTGCTGGGGAATACTTATAAAGTGAGGTGTACCTTAGGATAGTTCATAACTGTGTTTTCAATTGCTTTGACTTGTTTGCTTTATTATTGTGGGACTGTCTTGGGAGTTCTATGGATCCTAACCCGGATCTGGGGATACCTTCTTAGAAAGTAGCAACAAGGTTGTGAGGGAACTGTGCGGGGTATACCGACATGGTTGAAACAGTCTGCTACGTTGATGTGGAACTTTGGTGTGTACCGGTAACCCTTGAGTTCAGTCAAGGAGAGTACGGGGCCTCCGCGTGGTGTCGTGAAGCATCAACTGACCTTAGGAACCTTAATTGAATCATCTTGGCCTCTTTAGGGTAGTGAGATAACTGACTTTGGTGCAGTCCGAGGTTGGTTTATACTCGATACTACACTCAATTGAGGGTTGCTTTCCTGGAATATTTCGGTCTCCAGTTCAGTGGCTAAATCGAAACGATGAACAATGAAAGCAATCCAGTGATATTGGGATCTTTAGAACCCGGTTACTTCTGATAGGACAGGTTGAGCCCACCAACTTCAAGAGGGTAATACCCAGACCCCATGCAGGCCTAAACTCTAAGGGCTTGTCTTGTGTGACTTGTGTGCCTTACCATGTTTGCCTTTGTAAATATTTGTGGTGTGTTTAATCATAGCATCATGACATCATACAGCATCATATGCATTGACTAACCATTTCAGGGGTTCGAATCTTCATCTTTGTTCTTGTTTTGTAGGACATGGAAACTGTTCGCAGAAAGACAATTCAGATCAGCCTTGTAAGGATCCCTCCTCATCTTAAGGAACTTATATCCAGGATTCCCGAGAGCTCTTCTTTCAGTGAGAGACATGGAAGACTCATCAGCTTGGTTAACACCAACATTGAGGAAGATATGATAAAGGTCCTATTCCAGTTCTTTGACCCTCTGCATCACTGTTTCACTTTCCTGGATTATCAACTGGTACCTACATTAGAAGAGTTCTCCCGGCTCTTGAAGATCCCTATCCTTGATCAGCTACCCTACAACGGTACGGAAAAGGAACCCAAGCTTGAAGAGATTGCTAGAGCCTTACACCTACAACCATCTGACCTCAAGGGACATTGGGAAATTAGAAGTGGTATCAAAGGGTTCTTAGCCAGGTTTCTGTTTGAGAAGGCCCAAGAATGTTGGAACTCCCTTGACCTACAAGCTTTTGAAGAAGTTGTGGCCCTCCTTGTCTATGGTTTGGTATTGTTCCCTAATCCAGATCAGCTTATAGATATCAATGCTGTCCAGATCTTCATGGCCAGGAATCCTATACCTACATTGCTTGGGGACATCCTTCACTCATGTTACACTCGAACCATGAGAAAAAGAGGTGTTCTTATGTGCTGCACTCCTCTCCTGGGAAGGTGGTTTATTTCGCACCTTCCACAATCAGTTTTGAAGAACGAGCGGGGTTTGAGATGGTCACAACGATTGATGACTCTTACACATGCAGATATACATTGGTGCTCTCGGTCCAGAGAGGATGTCACTATCATTGATCGTTGCGGGGAGTATCCTAATGTTCCTTTACTTGGAATCAGAGGAGGTATTACTTACAACCCGTGCCTGGCTTTGAGACAGTTTGGTTATGCTCGGAGGGACGGTTCTCATGACATGTTAATTCCTGACATAGTTTTTGACTTCGACAACGATGCACAAGGACTTCGCCAGAGATTTATCAGAGCTTGGAAGATGCCAAGTAGGATAGACAGCAAGACCCTGGGGCACAGGAATTCCATCCCGTTGGAGCCTTATCTCAAGTGGGTACGAGCCCGCTTCCAGAAGTTAGTGTTGCCTTATCCTCATGTTCTCCCTGTGATCAAAGAGCTAGTATTGGAAGGAGAGGTGTCCTACACCATTCAACATCCTGACATGCCCACATCCTGGGAAGAGATGCAGAAGAGCTGGATCCAGCTTAAGGAAGAACGGAATTCTCTTGAGACCAGTCTACATGCTAGTGAAAAGAAGGTCTTGGAGCTCACCCGCCTACTGCACGAGGAAAGGAATCTCAACACTTACATAGCTCCAAAGAGGATGCGTAGTGTCTTCTGGGATTGATTTGCTTTTGTAATATTTTGCCCATGAGGCTTTGATGTACTGAACAATTATTTTCTTAATGATAACGTGTGTTCCTTTTTGTCTACAACAAATTTGAACTTTTGAACCCTTGAATGCATTGCATAAACACATATCATTCATCATGTGCATAGCAGGTACTCTTCTTTTCAGGTTGCTTACTGTTCTTCGCTGTTTATTTCAGCATCATGAACCCTGAATCATCTACCGAGCTGTCTATCAAGGCCCTTCAGGCGCAGAACGCACAATTTCAGGAGCTAATCATGGGTTTGGCTCAAGGTCAAGAAGAGCTGAAGGCTTTGCTCCTGAAGAAGGAGAAGAAGAAGAAGAGAACTGTTCTATTCAACTCGGGCCGGAGGTTTGGTAACACACTGCAGAATGAGGAAGCTGGTTCTTCTGTAGGCAAAGACAGTCCCCAGGGGGGAAGGGCTCCAAGTCCGGTAGTCTCTGACAATGAGACTGATTTTAATGAGGAACAATATCCTCCGGCTGAAGACAGATACAAGCAGTTGGAAGACCGACTGAACGCCATGGAAATTCAATAAGTGCCTGGTTTGGATTTCGGAGACTTGGGTTTGTCTTCTGGTGTGATCATCCCTCACAAGTTTAAAGCACCATCTTTCACCAAGTATGACGGGGCGTCCTGCCCTAAACTACACCTCAGATCTTATGTGCGGAAGATCCAGCCGTATACAGTGGACAAGAACTTGTGGATCCACTTCTTCCAGGAGAGTCTTTCAGGGACTCATCTCGAATGGTTCTATCAGCTGGATGGAACCAAGGTTCATAACTGGGAGGAGTTGGCTACTGCTTTTTACAAGCAGTATCAATATAATGCCGACCTTGCTCCTACACGTACCCAACTCCAAGGTATGTCGCTAGGATCAGGCGAAGGTTTTAAAGAGTATGCGCAGAAGTGGAGGGACCTGGATGGCAGGGTGCAGCCACCGTTAACAGACTGTGAATTGGTAGATATGTTCTTGGGGACCCTATCTGGGCCGTTCTTTAATCATCTTATCGGTAATTCGTCTGCAGGGTTTACTGACCTCATTCTGACTGGGGAAAGGATAGAGGCTGGCATGAAGTCAGGTAAGATTCAGAAGGGTGCATCTTCAAGTTCTGAGAAGAAACCTTTTAAGAAGGAGGCCAATGCTGTGTATGGGCCTAGAAGGCAAGACAAACCAGAGCGCCGCCAATCTGTCAACGCGGTGATGATTGCTAAACCTGCTGCCGCTCCTCGGCAAACTAATCAACCCAGGGCTGAAAGACCCAGAAGAGAATTTACCCGGCTAAGTATGACCTTGTCACAAATCTTGCCGCAACTGCTATCAACCAACTTGGTGACTGTCAGAGAGGCTCCAAAGGTTGTGAATACTGCATCTCCTAAGTATAATCCAAATGCCCGCTGTGCTTATCACTCCGATAGCCCGGGGCATTCCACTGATGATTGTTGGGCCTTAAGGAATAAGGTTCAAGACCTTATTGATGCGAAGGAGATACAATTTGAGGCGCCTGAGAGGCCAAATGTGGTGACTGCTCCTATGCCCCAGCATGGAGTAAACGCCATTGATGAAGACTTGTATGCCGTTTCTGTTAATGATGTAGCTACCCCTCTGATGACGGTTAAGAGGAACCTACTGCTGGCCGGTTTATTTCTGGGTTGTAGCGAAGGTTGCCTTTTGTGTGCTGTTTCCCTTACTGGTTGTCCGTTGCTGAAGTTAGGCATCCAAAGCCTAATGGACAACAAAAAGATTATGTTCAAGAAGACCGCTGTTCCTTTTGTTCCCGTGGAAGAAATATCTGTCGTTACCATTTTCAACAATCCAATCAAGGCTCCCCCGAGGAAGCCAGTTAAAATCATGACTGTTGCACCCATTGTTATTACTGTTCCGGGGCCTCTCCCCTATGAATCTGATAAAGCCGTCCCATGGCACTATAGGGAAGATGTGTATGTACTTGGAATAAAGCAAGAGTTCAACACCGGTACCAGCATCAACAATATCACCGGTCCAGCCAAAGTAACCCGCAGTGGCAGGCTCTTCTCGCCTGACATTGCGCCACCAGCTATTCGAAGACCTCTCATAATAACACCTGCAAGTGCGCCTGTTTCCACTTCTGATCAAGTTGTTTCCCCTGCTGCCGAGTCATCTAATGCTCGGGGCAAAGGGATTGATGATGAGCCTGCCCGGATGGAGGCACCAAGGTCTGTGAATGTTGAAGCCTCCCAGCAAGAGATGGAGGAAATTCTTAAGATAATCAAGAAGAGCGACTTCAATGTCGTTGAACAGCTGGGGCATACACCCTCCAAGATATTTATGCTCTCATTACTACTGTGCTCAGAGGCCCATGCTAAGGCCCTGATTTCATTTCTAAAGACGGCCCATGTGCCACAAGAGACATCTGCAGACCAGTTTACTGATTGCGTAGCCAATTTGACAGCTGACAATGGTTTGGGTTTCTCGGATGCTGACCTTACTGCTAAGGGAAAGAACCATAATGATGCCCTGCATGTCTCCATAGAATGCAGGGGCACTACTCTTGCTCACGTGTTGGTGGACACCGGTTCTTCCCTGAATGTGTTGCCCAAAAAGGCCTTAGACCGGTTGGATTGTGAGGGCCTGGAATTGAAACCTAGCAACATCATTGTTAGAGCCTTTGACGGTTCCAAGAGGATGGTTCATGGTGAGGTAGACATTCCTATCCGTGTGGGTTCTCAAGTATTCGACTCAACTTTCTATGTGATGGACATTCGTCCATCTTATTCCTGTTTACTGGGTCGACCTTGGATTCACAAAGCTGGGGCAGTGACTTCCACCCTACACCAGAAGCTCAAGTACCCTGTCAGAGGGAAGATAGTCACTGTGCAGGGGGAGGAGAAATACATGGAGAGTCATCTGAATTCCTTCCGGTATATCGAGATGGACGGGGAGTTTATTGAAACCCCCTTTCAGCATTTTGAAGAGGTACCTCCAACATTGGCAGCAGCGGAAATGGTGGTTGAAGAGGACTTTCCTTTGAAGATGGCTTCCTTGAAGGACGCCCGGGCTGTAATCGAGAAAGGTGAATGTGCTAACTGGGGCAGGCTCCCTGATTTCACTCCTAAAACTGACAAGTTTGGACTGAGTTTTACTGAAGAGGCTCAGAGGGTTGTGCACAAAGCTAGGACCAGAAGACCTCCCGTTCTCATTACCAATCCAGGAGTGAATGCTATTGGGGATGAAGACGAAGTGGAAGAATCGGAGTTCGATAGCTGGATCTACCCGACGACTGACGGTGGATTGAACAATTGGACCGCAAAAGATCATACACCTGTTACTTTTGTTACGCAGTAATGAATTCCTTTGTTTTTGTTATTTGTAATAAACAATGAATTGAAACTCTATGGCCCGGTGTCTTACCCGGGGCACCGTTGGCTTCATTTGTGAGGGCTTATTAACTGTCATTTACATATATAATGAATAAAGATCTTGGACGTTTTCTCGCATTTCAAATCTTGTGCTCCCTTTCTTTCTTTCTTTCTTTATATATTGCAAAACAACTGTATTTACACACACTCACCTACACAGGTTTCAATCTACTCTGGATCTCACTGGTAACGACTCTGCTACTGCCAGTTATGACTTCGAAAATCCGATCAACTTAGCCGAAGACGAAGGTGAAGATGATTGCGAAGTGCCTGGCGAGCTTGCAAGACTGTTACTCCAGGAAGAGAGGGCAATTCAGCCACATGAAGAGCCAATGGAAACAATAAATTTGGGTACTGAGACAGATAGGAAGGAAGTTAAGATTGGTGCCAATCTGGAGCTCAGCGTAAAACACCGGTTGACTCAGATGTTACATGATTATGTGGAGATCTTTGCCTGGTCCTACGAAGACATGCATGGGTTGGATACCGACATTGTGGTCCATCATTTTCCTACCAAGGAAGATTGCCCTCCGGTTAAGCAAAAGGTCCGCCGTATGCGTCCAGAGATGTCCGAGAAGATCAAAGCTGAGGTTATGAAGCAATTCGATGCCGGTTTTCTTGCAGTGACTTCTTACCCTCAATGGGTTGCTAATGTGGTGCCGGTATCAAAGAAGGATGGTAAGGTCAGAATGTGTGTTGACTACAGGGATCTGAACAGGGCCAGCCCCAAGGATGACTTCCCCTACCTCACATTGACGTTCTAGTTGACAATACTGCTCAGCACAAAGTGTTCTCCTTCATGGATGGCTTTTCAGGTTATAATCAGATCAAGATGGCTCCTGAAGATATGGAGAAGACTACCTTTGTTACTCAGTGGGGCACCTTCTGCTACAAGGTCATGCCTTTTGGATTGAAAAATGCTGGGGCAACCTACCAACGTGCCATGGTTGCTTTATTTCATGACATGATCCATCATGAGATTGAAGTGTATGTCGATGATATGATTGCAAGGTCCCAAACTGAGGAGGAACACCTGGACCATCTGCAGAAACTATTTGACTGTTTGAAACTGTACAAGCTGAGGTTGAACCCGAACAAGTGCACCTTCGGGGTAAGATCTGGAAAGTTGCTAGGCTTCGTTGTAAGTGATAAGGGTATTCAAGTGGACCCTGCCAAGGTTAAAGCCATTCAAGAGATGCCAGTTCCCAAGACAGAGAAAGAAGTCAGAGGCTTTCTAGGACGTCTGAACTACATTGCCCGGTTCATCTCACACCTAACTGCTACTTGTGAACCAATTTTCAAGCTGTTGAAGAAAGACCAGGTAGTACGTTGGAACGATGAATGTCAGACCGCTTTTGACAGAATCAAAGAGTATCTCCAAGAACCACCCATCCTTATGCCACCGGTTGAAGGGAGACCTCTGATACTATACCTGACAGTACTTGACAACTCAATGGGGTGTGTGCTGGGGAAGCATGACGAGTCTGGCCGAAAAGAGCATGCCATTTATTACCTTAGCAAAAAGTTTACCGACTGTGAGACCCGATACTCACTGCTCGAGAAAACTTGTTGCGCTTTGGTATGGGCTGCTCGCCGGCTGAGACAGTACATGCTGACTCACACTACCTTGTTGATTTCAAAGATGGATCCTATAAAGTACATATTCAAAAAGCCTGCTCTGTCTGGAAGAATAGCAAGATGGCAGATGATCTTAACAGAATACGACATACAATACACGACTCAGAAAGCTATCAAAGGAAGTGTATTGGCAGATGTGATCGGTGGATCTGGAACTGACTGTTTAACGCTGGTTCGCGAAATGTCGCGGAAGCAAGAGTCGCCACTGTCTTTTATTTTCTCCAAATGGAAAGGACAAAAGCACAGAAAAATTCCTTATAGAGATTGCTCTTGGTTCGGGAGGTAGATTTATAGAAAGGGAAGGTGTTAGCACCCTTTCTATCCATGGTTATCCATGGGCTCTTAGATACTTGCTCACTTGTGTTTTCAAAAATGGTTTGTTTGCTTTTCAACTGTGGGTTTTAAAAAGTTTCTTTGAAAGTTCCAGTTCGACTCTTGTATCGGTCCTCAAGAGTGTTTGAAAAATTGCTTTCGAAAGCTTTTTGAAAAGGTGTCGGTGTGAAAAGTATTTTTGAATTTTTGTTTGAAATTAGAGCAAGTATCTAGAGTCGTCTACCTACCCTAAGGAATTCGTCTGTGTAGATGTCCTTTAAAGTAGTGCCATCCCACCATTGAGAGGTAGGTAGCACCACCGTTGGAGGTGTTCGGGTCAATTCGAAGGTTCGGGACATGGTGATCACCGGAGCAATAGGAAGACACCTTAGAAGCTACCCTCATGCCAGGTTCCCGGATCATGAGGACTTATTAAGACATCCTCTACTCGACGATCACCTTTCGAGGGGCAAGGCAACAGTGAGGCGTACCCTAGGGGTGGTGTGTGATTTGTGTGTCGTTTTCAGATATTTTGTCTTGTTCATGTCATGGGTGATCTACGCTTTTGTTTTTATTTTAACATTCATTCTTGCATGCAATTTATTAGCAGTTAAAAAGTTGCGAGAAATATAAAGTTCCTAAACTATTACAAAGGCGCGGGTCCACATCACCAAATTAAATCCAGGACCCGATTTGACATAAAATAAAGATGCGAGAAATATAAATGTTGAATTTACATGGCTTTGGGAGAATTACATAAAAGGAGGAAATAAAATAGACGCGCGAATTGGAATTGCGATCGAATGCGAGGGCGTTGGACCCTTTTTAATGAAATTAAATTATGATTAACAAATTAATTAAATTAAACTAAAAAGAAAAGATTTTTTTGGAGTTTTTGTATTTATGGATTTTTAAGAAGAAGATTATGGAATTTAAAACCTAATTCTAGTTGTTTTTAATTATTTAAGAAAAGCATTAAAATTTAATCTAAAATTAACCTAATTAATTAATACAATTTTATTTACAAAAATATATAATTAATTATTAATATGGTGAAAAAAGGAAAAAAAGATAAAAATATAAAACTCTAATTCTACAATTTTTAAGTTTATGAAAATAATGTCAAAATTAATCCTAGAATTAAAGAACTAAATTAATTAACAAGATTTATTTTAAAAAAGTTTACATGAAATATATTTATATTTTTGGGATTTTCTGATTTTTATTTTTATTTTTTATGTTTTATGAAAACAAATTAATTTAAGGAATTAAATTAAAACTAATTAAATAACATAGAAAAAATATGGAAAAGAATAAAAAAACAAACCAATGGGGGGTTCTGTCCCCAAACTGGAGGTCTTTGGCTAGCAATCAGGCCCATTTGTCTCAAGGCCTTGTTGACTTTTCTGGTCACGTGTGTCTGCATTGACTGATGCCTATGGTGCTCCTCAAATCTCAACCTTTGGATTGCCCTCAGTGGCCATGTGGCACGCTTGGATTAGGGGCGTATGGTAGGCCTTTAGATTGAATCTGCATGGGATTATGTTGAAAGAAAAAATATTGAACAAAGTCGGGGACCTGGGAATCGAACCCAGGTCCCAGTGGTTATAGGACAGCGCCTCCACCACTTGTGCCAAACGCTTTCTTTGTAAGATTATTGGAACATGATTATTATAAAAAAAACAAAACGCTAATGCTAACAACCAAAAATAAGCGCGCTGAATTTAAATTACCCAACCACAGCTTGCCACATGATCTTCTTCTTCGTTGTCCCTGAAACAAAAAAGAATTAGCGGGGGTTTTGAACCCCCCCAAAATGCAAGCTTTTCAAAAATAGCGATTAGCCCATCTTGCTATATAAATTAGGCGCGATTGGTGGGTTATGTTCGTCCAAGCTTCCTGAGTCTAGCCATGGTACTAGGATGTCCTAATTTTACAGTATTCAAAAATGCCCAATTTGAAGCTTGAGGAACCCTAGCGTGCTTCAATGGCGAAATCGTGTATGATGCATAAAAGCTTAATTAAAACACATGGTTAGCTTCAGAATGGTCAGATTAGTCCAAATCAATAGAAAGAATGCAATGAAAATGCTTATAAATCGAAACATGAATATGTACAAAATTCGAAACAGGATCACTTAGTTCTACCGTTTCTTGATGTTAGAGTTGATGATTTTGATTCAGACACGTTCCTTGAAGCCTCAGGAATGCAATAGGATAGTTTTCTTGCCCTGAAATGCCTTGGAACCACGTTTTCAGTTTTTGAATTTTTGACAAAAAACACAAACTTTGTTCTTGTTGTCTGGCGCAGCTTAGGGGTCTCTTGGCATTAGGTTTGCATCTTGCTTATGTATGGAATGTATTAGGGTTAAATTCTGAGTCCACAAATCCTTGCATTGATGAAAACAATATTTGATTTCCATGGCATATCTTCCAAATCTTTTTTCACATGTTTTTGATTCCAATCTTGGCAAAACCTTCCAATTTTGATTATGCACGAATCTTGAGCCTTTAAGAAGAGTTTATCTTGCACAAAAAGATTTAAAAACTTTGGTTTAGTATTTTTCCATATTTTATTTAATTTAAATGAATTAATTGTAATTAAAAATTCAAATAAATAAATAAAAATGATGAATAAATCCCCTTTGGGCCAAATGGTCGTGCATATGCTTTGGATGATGAATCTTGGAAGAAAATGTGGCCCATTAGCAATTTTAAGACATTTGAAGCAAAGTTGACTTTTCAAAATATCCAAAAATTTCCTAACTTCCACAAGGCATATCTTGCTCAATTTTTAAGCTTTGATCATGTTCTTGGACATTTTGGAAAGGTCTTGAAGTCCTCTAACCAATGCCTTTGGTCCCATGTCATTTTGATTTACCAATCCCAAGTTATGTCCTTTGACTTAAAGTCTCTTTTTGTTGACTTTTGAAAATGACCTATAATGTTGAAATTGATAACTTTTTGTGAGAGCATTTCTTGGACTTGAAGTGTGAAGAGGAGTTGTAGGGAATGTCTTTCTCTTCAAAATGAGCTTTGGATGGAATTTTTCTGATAATCCATGTGGAAGTTATGCCCTGGTCAAGTTACAGTTGACTTTTTCAACTGTCCAAATATGGAAACTTTTGCATCTTGAGACTTTTTGAGCCAAGCTTTGAGAATCATGATCAAGCATTGATCAAATGATGTTTGTGGCTTAAAAATGAGATGTTGACCAAAAATTTGAACTTTTGACAGTCAAATGACCATTTTGCCCCTACAGTTGACTGTAGTGCAATTAGGGTTTTTGACTGTGCAATTTTGTGCTGTGAGTCTTGAAACTTGACATGATGATGCTTGACCATGTTTATAGGCATGTGGGACTTGATTGGACCCTTGGAAACTTCATTTTCTTTGTCAGAACCAAAACCCTAGTTTTTGACTGTTAGGAGGCCCTTGAACTGTGCAACCCTTGGGGAGATTTTGAAGCTTTGACTTGGCAAATCTTGAAGAATATGGGAGGGAAAATTTTGGGGTACAACAGTTGCCCCTGTTCAATCTTCTTAGACTTGAGGATGTAGATTGGTTGGCGTGCCTTTCGTAATCCGAAGGTGGAAGATGATTGAACACTAGAGTGCCCAGAAATTTGCGCTCACATAGTAGTGATGATGGGAATGGGCTTATAGATGCCATTTGGAGATTGATGGATAGGATGATGGGCTTATAGATGCCATGCTAAGAGATGATGGATAGGTGGATGGGCTTATAGATGCCATGCTAAGAGATGATGGATAGGTGGATGGGCTTATAGATGCCATCTGGGTGTTGATCGCGTAAGAGATTCCTTAGAGAGAACTTGCGTACCTACAGAAGAAGAGGATTACCTGACCCGTTACAGGAGCTGGTCTTCAGATTCTTTGTATAGATGTGTCCTGGCTGGTTACAGGAGCTGGATCTGGAGCTTCAAACAGCGATGAATGAACCAGGGATGGTTACCACCTCAACAGGAACGGTGAGAGAACCTTGGATGATTACTACCTCAACAGTAACGCTGAGAGAATCTTGGGCGACTTCAACCTCAACAGTAACGCTGAGAGAACCTTGGGCGACTTCAATCTCAACAGTAACGCTGAGAGAATCTTGGGCGACTTCAACCTCAACAGTAATGCTGAGAGAATCTTGGGCGACTTCAATCTCAACAGTAACGCTGAGAGAATCTTGGGCGACTTCAACCTCAACAGTAACGCTGAGAGAATCTTGGGCGACTTCAACCTCAATAGTAACGCTGGGAGAATCTTGGATGTCTTCTACTGAGTCTTTATCAGGAAAATCTGTTAGGGATCGATTTAACTGGACTAGAGAGGCCTTTGACTGGATAAGAAACAGGAAAATCTTAGGGTCGATTTAACTGAACCGGTCTAGGTCTTGAAATCTTCAACTGGATAAGAAACAGGGAGATCTTAGGGTCGATCTGACTGAACCGGACAAGGTCTTGAAATCTTCAATTGGATAAGAAACAGGGAGATCTTAGGGTCGATCTGATTGAACCAGAGAAGGCCTTTGACTGGATAAGAAACAGAAAAATCTTAGGGTAGATTTAACTGAACCGGTCTAGGTCTTGAAATCTTCAACTGGATAAGAAACAGGGAGATCTTAGGGTCGATCTGACTGAACCAGAGAAGGCCTTTGTCTGGATAAGAAACAGGAAAATCTTAGGGTCGATTTAACTGAACCGGACAAGGTCTTGAAATCTTCAACTGGATAAGAAACAGGGAGATCTTAGGGTCGATCTGACTGAACCAGAGAAGGCCTTTGACTAGATAAGAAACAGGAAAATCTTAGGGTCGATTTAACTGAACCGGACAAGGTCTTGAAATATAGTTGAGAACTTAACTGGATCTTTCCTGAAAGGTGAAGGTCAGTCATATGCAATGCATGATATGGATCAAGCGATGATGTTCTCAACATAAATGAGATTGTAAGGTATGGTGCGTTTATGCATGCTATAATGTATGGAAATGCGATGTTTATGAATGTATGTTTTCGTCTTAGGAAAATAGATCCTTGACGGGTGCCGGGAAGTCATATCCTGGGCTGATGTTGAAGAATAGATTTTTGCCTCCGCTGGGGATGATAGTTGCAAGAATACCGGTAGGAGAAGATAACTCCGTTGGGGAATAAACTTGGCGAATGGATTACCCTGCAGGGAGAAAAGTACTCTAACGATATTGCTGGGGACCAATACTCTGTGGGGAGAAAGGTACTTTGTTAAAATGTTGATGGTAACTTTGCTGGGAATACCATTGTTATGTTGGAAGTGTTAATAGACTTTGCTAGGGATAAGAAGACTTTGCCGAGGACGATCTTTTCCTGGTCATTGGCTGAGGATAACCCAGTTATATCCTGGTAAGGAAATAACTCTTTGAATAAAGCCGGGAGCCGCGTTCGTGCTCTGCTGGGATAAGCTTCCAGAATCTACTGGGGATAAGCTTACTGCTTGGGGAGATGGATTCCAACTTTCCTGGGGAAACTGGATTGGACTCTCCTGGGGAAGTTTTGAGATGTATTGGAAGTAGTTCCACTGAATATTTGATATGCCGTCGGGGAACAATCTTTAGACCAAGACTGTCGGGGATGCTTGTTAAGAATGTCTGTATATCATGCTGGGGAATGTTGAGATCTGCTGGAGGATACCCAACTTCCTTAAGGTTGATAATAGCTTCACTTGAGGAGAGTGTACTGACTTGCTGGCTCACTCTCTGGGGAATTGGGATGTACTGGTTATGTTCTTCAGCTGAACTCACCTTGATACCTTGGAGGACAGAACAATTAGATTGCTTAGACAACTCTTTATTGCCCCTGTTTCTAATGTTACCTGTAATTAATCCTTTGTTTCGTATGTAAATATTCATGAGTTAGCAAATTATTGTCAATGCATATATCACAAATTGAACCTTGGACGTTCTTCGCAAAACAGAAAAGGAAAAAACAATTGGCAATTTTAACTGAAAAGTGATTTTTGTATTGATTTTGAATTGCCTGTAAATAGGCGTTTTTATGTACAAGAGGCTGACGTCCTAGTAAGAGAATGCCGCCGAACAAAGGAATTTATACAAGTTTGTACAAAAGAAAATAAAACAGCTGTGTGAAATGAATGATCCACTGGGTTTCAACTCTGCTATCGCCTTTATATCTCCGAGCGTCTCATCACTTGATGACCTTAGTTGAAGATGAAGCTGACTGATCGATGCCGTCTGATCTTGATGTAGATACCGGATTCTGGATGTAAAGTGATCCAATGAGACATAGTATTACGCTTTATCCCTAACTTTTGCCTGGACCACCCTTTCGGGTTTTCAGTCCACCAGGATACCCATTTTTTCCCAAGCTGCCTTTTCAGGTTTTCGACTTGCCGGGTGTACAGATTTTTTTCATTTCATCCCTTCATTTTGCCCGAACCCTTTTGGTTCGCCGGGAAGCCCTAACTTTTACCTAGGCATGTCAGCCTAGCGGGTCTTTTTTATGCGTAGTATCTTTTTACTATGTCTGCATTGGCAGGGTGAGGAAGGTCGTCACCATCCATGTTGGTTAGAATCATGGCTCCTCCTGAGAACACATGCTTAACCACAAATGGCCCTTCGTACGTAGGGGTCCATTTGCCCCTTGGATCACTCTGAGGAAGAATGATTCGCTTGATTACCAGATCCCCAACTTGATATTCTTGTGGTCTGACCTTTTTGTTAAATGCCTTGATCATTCGTTTCTGATACGTCTGACCATGACAGATAGCAGCAAGCCTCTTTTCATCAATAAGGTTTAATTGATCAAGTCGTGTCTGGATCCAATCATCTTCACTCAGATCTGCATCCTTCATTATCCGGAGAGAGGGTATTTGCACTTCGATCGGTAAGACTGCCTCCATACCATAGACCAAGGAGAAAGGAGTTGCCTCGGTTGACGTCCTGGCTGAGGTACGGTACCCATGTAGAGCGAACGATAATATCTCGTGCCAATCCTTATAAGTCACTGTCATCTTCTGCACGATTTTCTTGATGTTTTTATTTGCTGCTTCTACATCCCCATTCATCTTCGGTCGATAAGGAGAAGAGTTGTGGTGCTATATCTTAAACTGCTCGCAGAGCTCAACGATCATCTTGTTATTCAGATTGGTACCGTTGTCTGTAATAATTCTTTCAGGGACGCCGTACCGACAGACAGGTTGTGCCGAATGAACCGTGCCACAATAGTCTTGGTTACCGTAGCATAGGAAGCCGCTTCAACCCACTTCGTGAAGTAATAAATGGCTACCAGGATGAAGCGATGCCCATTGGACGCTGTAGGTTTAATCTCACCGATCATATATATGCCCCACATTGCAAACGGCCAAGGTGCTGTCAGAACATTCAGAGGAACTGGAGGAACATGCACCTTGTCTGCATAAATCTGGCATTTATGGCATGTCCGAGAGTGTTGGTAGCAGTCAGCTTCCATTGTGGACCAGAAATACCCTGCCCGAAGGATTTTCTTCGCCATAGTGTGTCCACTGGAATGTGTTCTGAAGGTCCCTTCATGTAGTTCTTCCATGATCCTTTCTGCTTCAGTCTTATCCACACAACGCAGTAAGGTCGAATCATGGTTTCGCTTGTACAGAATGCCGTTGCTAAGGAAGAACTTCGCTGCGAACCTTATCAGAAACTTTTTATCATTGACAGATGCACCTTCAGGGTATTCCAGATCTTCCAAATATCTCTTCACCTCATGGTACCAAGGCTTCTCAGTCACCAATTCAGTCTCGAGATCACAACAGTATGCCGGTTCATCCAGTTTCCAGATGATGATCCGGGGAGCCTCATTGTCCCATTTGACTTTGAACATGGAAGACATCGTAGCTAACGCGTCCGCCAGCTGATTCTCCTCTCTTGGGAAATGTTCAAAGGTTATCTTCGTGAAGTGAGAGATCAATGTCAACACACATTCTCTGTAAGGGATAAGATTCGAATGTTTCGTATCCCACTCTCCTTTGATCTGATTGATCACAAGAGTGGAATCTCCGAAGACACTCAGAAACTTGATCCTTAAGTCGATTGCAGCCTGCAGACCCATGATGCATGCCTCATACTCCGCCATGTTGTTGGTACAGTTGAAACATAGCCGGGCGGTGAGTGGAGTATGAGTGCCTTGAGGGGATATGATTACAACGCCGATACCGTTACCCAAAGCATTGGAGGCTCCGTCAAAGTGCATAGACCATCGGGATCCTTCCTCAGGTCCTTCATCCGGTCCAGGTACTTCACAATCAGTCACAATCATGATGCTTTCGTCAGGAAACTCAAAATTCATTGACTGATAGTCATCTACTGCCTGATGTGCCAAGTGGTCTGCCAATACACTTCCTTTAATGGCTTTCTGGGTCGTGTACTAAATGTCGTATTCCGTCAAGATCATCTGCCATCTTGCTATTCTCCCAGACAGAGCCGGCTTTTCAAATATGTACTTTATCGGATCCATCTTTGAGATCAACAAGGTAGTGTGAGTCAGCATATACTGTCTCAGCCGGCGAGCAGCCCATACCAAAGCGCAGCAAGTTTTCTCAAGCAGTGAGTATCGGGTCTCACAGTCGGTAAACTTTTTGCTAAGGTAATAAATGGCATGCTCTTTTCGGCCAGACTCGTCATGCTGCCCCAGCACACACCCCATTGAGTTGTCAAGTACTGTCAGGTATAGTATCAGAGGTCTCCCTTCAACCGGTGGCATAAGGATGGGTGGTTCTTGGAGATATTCCTTGATTCTGTCAAAAGCAGCCTGACACTCATCATTCCAACATACTACCTGATCTTTCTTCAGCATCTTGAAGATTGGCTCACAGGTGGCAGTTAGATGTGAGATGAACCGAGCAATGTAATTCAGGCGTCCTAAAAAGCCTCTAACCTCTTTCTCTATCTTAGGAACCGGCATCTCTTGAATAGCTTTAACCTTGGCAGGGTCCACTTGAATACCTTTATCACTTACAACGAAGCCTAGCAACTTTCCAGATCTTACCCCGAAGGTGCACTTGTTCGGGTTCAACCTCAGCTTGTACAACTTCAGAAGGTCAAACAACTTCTGCAGATGATCTAGGTGCTCTTCCTCAGTATGGGACCTTGCAATCATGTCGTCAACATACACTTCTATCTCATGATGGATCATGTCATGAAATAAAGCAACCATGGCACGTTGGTAGGTTGCCCCAGCATTTTTCAGTCCAAAAGGCATGACCTTGTAGCAGAAGGTGCCCCACTGAGTAACAAAGGTAGTCTTTTCCATGTCTTCAGGAGCCATCTTGATTTGATTGTAACCTGAAAAGCCATCCATGAAAGAGAACACCTTGTGCTGAGCTGTATTGTCAACAAGGACATCAATGTGAGGTAGAGGGAAGTCATCCTTGGGACTGGCCCTGTTCAGATCCCTGTAGTCGACACACATTCTGACCTTTCCATCTTTCTTAGGTACCAGCACCACATTAGCAACCCACTGAGGGTAAGAAGTCACTGCAAGGAACCCGGCATCAAACTTCTTCATAACCTCGGCTTTGATCTTCTCAGACATCTCTGGACGCATACGGCGGACCTTTTGCTTAACCGGAGGGCAGTCTTCCTTAGTAGGTGTGATCGGTGGATCTGGAACTGACTGTTTAACGCTGGTTCGCGAAATGTCGCGGAAGCAAGAGTCGCCACCGTCTTTTATTTTCTCCAAATGGAAAGGACAAAAGCACAGAAAAATTCCTTATAGAGATTGCTCTCGGTTCGGGAGGTAGGTTATAGAAAGGGAAGGTGTTAGCACCCTTTCTATCCATGGTTATCCATGGGCTCTTAGATACTTGCTCATTGTGTTTTCAAAAGGTTTGTTTGCTTTTCAACTGTGGGTTTTAAAAAGTTTCTTTGAAAGTTTCAGATCGACTCATGCGTCAGAGTGTTTGAAAAATTGTTTTGAAAGCTTTTGAAAAGTGTCGGTATGAAAAGATTTTGATTTGTCTTGTTTTTAAAGAGAGCAAGTATCTACGAGAACCTACCTACCCTAAGGAATTCGTCTGTGTAAATGTCCTTTAAAGTAGTGCCATCCCACCATTGAGAGGTAGGTAGCACCACTGTTGGAGGTGTTCGGGTCAATTCGAGTTTGTAGGGACATGGTGATCACCGGAGCAATAGGAAGACACCTTAGAAGCTACCCTCATGCCAGGTTCCCGGATCATGAGGACTTACTAAAACATCCTCTACTCGACGATCACCTTTCGAGGCAAGGCAACAGTGAGGCGTACCCTAGGGGTGGTGTGTGCGATTCGTGTGTCGTTTTCATTGATATTTGTCTTGTCATGTTCATTGTGATCTACGCTTGATTTTATTTAAGGCCATACATTCTTTCATGCTTTTGTTAACAGTTAAAAATATTTGCGGAAAAGTAAATTCTAAGCTATTACAAAAGGCGCGGGTCCACATCGCCAAAATTAAACTGGACCCGATTTGACAGGAAAATAAATAAAGCAAAGGAAAAAAGTGTGAAAAGTAAATGTTACAAAGCTTTGGGAGAGATACATAATTATTTAAACGAAAGAAAATAAATACGCGAATTAAATAAATTACGAACGAGGGCGTTGGACCCTTTTGCAAAAAATTAAAGTTAATGAATTTAATTAACAAAAAAGATTAAATTAATGAGGAATTAAAATTAAAAATTAAAAAGAAATTGTTTTTGGGTATTTTTATGTTTTTTAAGATTTAATAGAAAAAAGAATTAATTAAAATTAACTAACCCTAATTCTAATGGTTTTTAAGTTTGTTATGAAAATATTAAGATATAACCTAAATTAAACCTAAATTCTTTTATGTACAATTTAATTATGAAAATAAAATGAGTAACATTATTATTATAAAAAAAGAAAAATTGAGAGGAATAAAAATTAACTAAACCTAATTCTACATTTTTTTATATTTTATTATGAAAAGAATTAAAGTTGCAACCTAAATTAATACTAAATTAATTTACATGTTAATTTATTTATGAAAATATTAGAATAAAATAATTTATTACATTTTTATCTTTTTCTGATTTTTATGATGTTTTTCATATTTTGTAAAAAAAATAATTAACTGAATTAAAATAATAAAGTAAATAAAATAATAAAGATAAAATATAAAAAAAATATGGAGAAGGCAAACCAGGGGGGGTTCAGGCCCCAATTTAGGAGGTGTGGGCCTTAGCAATCTGGCCCATTTAGCTTTGGATCCATTGACTTTTGCCACTAGCGTGTTAACCCTTTGACCAAGCCTATGATGTACATCCAATCTCAGCCTTTGATTTGAATTTGTTAGATACGTGGATGGCTAGATGATGAAGGAACATGGTGTGCATCACTGTTGTGCCTGCATGGGAATTAATGTGGAAAAATAATATTGAAAGTTACACAGACCTGGGGTTCGAACCCAGGTCTTGGACATTGCAAAGGGGTACACCTGCCACTGAAGCGCTTGAATTTCATTTAATATATAATGGTTAGTAAATATTATAAAAAGAACATGAATCAACGCTTGGAAACGCGCGCGAGATTTTGAATAAGCCAGTCAGCGTGTGACATGTAATCATCTTCTCCATTATCCCTGTAAAACAAAAACAAACGCAACGGTTTTTATGGCGTGGTTTTAGGGACGTTTTAAGAAAATAGCGATTAGCCCCTCAACGCTCATAAATTGAGCGCGAGGGTTCCATCCTCTTCGTCTTCAAGCGCTGAGTCTAATGGTCATGGTTTTGAGACTTAATTTTTCCTCTTTGCAAAAGCCCTAAATTCAAGCTCTGAAAACCCTAGAAAAACAGTTATGGCATAATCTCATACAACACAGAAAAACGCAATTAAAGGTATGGATTAGCTTCAAAACTTCATAGTGAACACAAATCAACCATTAAATTTCACAAACAATGCATAGAATGGGATGTACGATTATGGAATTTTTGCTGTACAGTTTAAGTTCAAAATACCAATTCTTGGCGTTTGAGTGGAAGTTTGTGATTGGAATCTGATCAGGGACCTTCAAGGAAGCTATTGAAACCAATATTATGCTTTGAATCGACCTCCAAAGTTGATTTCAGAATTGAGTTTTATGGAAAAATTTTCAAGTTTGCAACGTGTTCTTTAGCGCAGCTTTTTAGTCTCTATGCATTAGGTTTAGGTTTCTGATTATGTAGTGAAGGCATTAGGTTAAGAAAACTCAATAAAATCTCTTTCATTCAATGGTTTTGCAAATTGATTTTCTAAGATCTTTTCATATCTTTTTCACATGTTCTTTGTGTCAAAATTATGCCAATCAATCCAATTATTTCCTTATTAGCATGTGCACGAAATATTGACCTTAAAACATGTATAAAAAGATTGGTTTGGTTAATTTAAACATTTTTCATATATTTAATTGATTTAATTGAATTAATATAAATAAAAATCCAAATAAATAAATAAAAAATGAGAAAATACTTCCCTTTGGGCCAAGTGGTCGTGCACATGCTTGGAATGATGAATCATGGAAGAAAAATGGGCCCATTAGCATTTTTAGGTCATTTGAAGTAGTGTTGACTTTTCAAAATATCCAAAAATTTCCCAACTTCCACAAGGCATAACTTGCTCAATTTTTAATCTTTTCACATGTTCTTGGACATTTTGGAAAGTTCTTTGAGTCCTTTAACCAATGCATTTGGTCCCATGTCATTTTGATTTACCAATCTCAAGTTATGGCCTTTGACTTAAAGTCCCTTTTTGTTGACTTTTGAAAATGACCTATAATGTTGAAATTGATAACTTTTTGTGAGAGCATTTCTTGGACTTGAAGTATGAAGATGAGTTGTAGGAAATGTCTTTCTCTTCAAAATGAGCTTTGGATGGAATTTTTATGATAATCCATGTGAAAGTTATGCCCTGGTCAATTTCAGTTGACTTTTTCAGCTGTCCAAATAAGGAAACTTTTGCATCTTTGATGATTTCTGAGCCAAATTTTGAGAATCATGATCAAGCATTGATCAAATGATGTTTGTGGCTTCAAAATGATATATTGACCAAAAATTTGAACTTTTGACTGTCAAATGACCATTTTGCCCCTACAGTTGACTGTAGTGCAATCTAGGGTTTTGACTGTGCAATTTTGAGCTGAATGCCTTGAAACTTGATATGAGGATGCTTGACCATATTTGTAGGCATGTGGGACTTGATTGGACCCTTGAAAACTTCATTTTCTTGATCAGAACCCAAACCCTAGTTTTGACTGTATAGGAGACAGTTGGATTGTGCAACCCTTGGGGAATTTTGTAGCTTTGACTTGACAATTCTTGGAGAATATGGGAGGGAAAATTTTGGGGTGCAACAGTTGCCCCTGTTCAATCTTCTTAGACCTGAGGATGCAGATTGGCTGGCGTGCCTTTCGTAATCCGAAGGTGGAAGATGATTGGACACTAGAGTGCCCAGAAATTTGCGCTCACATAGTAGTGTGATGGTGGAATGGGCTTATAGATGCCATTTAGAGATTGCTGGATAGGATGATGGGCTTATAGATGCCATCTGGATGTTGATCGCGTAGGAGATTCCTTAGCGAGAACCTGCATACCTGCAAAACAGAAAAATGAGTACCTGACACGTTGCAGGAGCTGATTTTAGATGCTTGGTATAGATATGTCCTGACTGGTTACAGGAGCTGGATCTGGAGCTTCATAAGATGATGAACGAACCAGGTATGGTTACTGCCTTAGCATGAATGGTAAGAGAACCTTGGGTGATTTTAACTTCAACAACGCTCGTTGAGAAAATCTTGGTGGGAATTACCATCTTTGCAGTATCGGGAAGAGAACCATATGCACTTATAATCTGAAAGGGAATTGTCACCTCACTCACCGTCGGAGAGGGAAACATCTGAAAAGGACTTACCACCTCACACACCGTCGGAGAGGGAACCATAAGAGACTATCACCTCACACTCATCGTCAGAGAGGGAAACATCTGAAAAAGGAATTACCACCTCACGCACTTGTCGGAGAGGGGACCATAAGAGACTATCACCTCACACTCACCGTCGGAGAGGGAAACATCTGAAAAAGGAATTACCACCTCACGCACCGTTGGAGAGGGAACCATGAGAGACTATCACCTCACACTCATCGTCGGAGAGGGAAACATCTGGAAAAGGACTTACCACCTCACACACCGTCGGAGAGGGAACCATGAGAGACTATCACCTCACACTCACCGTCGGAGAGGGAAACATCTGAAAAAGGAATTACCACCTCACGCACTTGTCGGAGAGGGGACCATAAGAGACTATCACCTTACACTCACCGTCGGAGAGGGAAACATCTGAAAAAGGAATTACCACCTCACACACCATCGGAGAGGGAACCATAGGAGACTATCACTGAGTCTTCATCAGAAAAATCTGTTGGGAGTCGATTAACTGAACCGGTCTAGGTCTTGAAATGTCTTCAACTGGAATAAGTGTCAGAACGTCGCCATATCTGGATCATATCTGAAACTATATCTGGAAGGAAATCTGGAAGCAGCATTAGAACGTCACCATATCTGGTTTACATCTGAAACTATATCTGGAAGGAACTCTGGAAGCAGCATCAGAACGTCACCATATCTGGTTTACATCTGAAACTATATCTGGAAGGAAATCTGGAAGCAGCATCAGAACGTCACCATCTCTAGTTTACATCTGAAACTATATCTGGAAGGAAATCTGGAAGCAGCATCAGAACGTCACCATCTCTGGGTCATATCTGAAACTATATCTAGAAGGAAATCTGGAAGCAGTATCAGAACGTCACCATATCTGGTTTACATCTGAAACTATATCTGGAAGGAAATCTGGAAGCAGTATCAGAACGTCACCATCTCTGGTTTACATCTGAAACTATATCTGGAAGGAAATCTGGAAGCAGTATCAGAACGTCACCATCTCTGGATCATATCTGAAACTATATCTAGAAGGAAATCTGGAAGCAGTATCAGAACGTCACCATCTCTGGGTCATATCTGAAACTATATCTAGAAGGAAATCTGGAAGCAGCATCAGAACGTCACCATCTCTGGTTTACATCTGAAACTATATCTGGAAGGAAATCTGGAAGCAGCATCAGAACGTCACCATCTCTGGGTCATATCTGAAACTATATCTAGAAGGAAATCTGGAAGCAGTATCAGAACGTCACCATCTCTGGATCATATCTGAAACTATATCTAGAAGGAAATCTGGAAGCAGTATCAGAACGTCACCATCTCTGGGTCATATCTGAAACTATATCTAGAAGGAAATCTGGAAGCAGCATCAGAACGTCACCATATCTGGGTCATATCTGAAACTATATCTAGAAGGAAATCTGGAAGCAGCATCAGAACGTCACCATATCTGGGTCATATCTGAAACTATATCTAGAAGGAATTGCGATAGTTGATAGTAATCATTTTGGTATTGATCTTTTTCCTGAAAAGGCAAAACATAATTGTATGCAAAATCATGATGCATGAACTGTATGTCTTCAAAATTAATGATATTCGTGTGGTATGATGCATATGCATGCTATAATGTATGAAGATGTGATGTTTATGAATGTATATTTGTCTAAGAAAAGCAAATCCTTGACGGGTGCCGGGAAGTCACTCCTGGGCTGATGTTGAAGAATAGATTTTTGCCTCCGCCGGGGATAATAGCTGCAAGAATACCGGTAGGAGAAGATGACTCCGTTGCGGGATAAACTTGGCGAATGGATTACTCTGCGGGGAGAAAAGATACTCTAGCGACCATGCTGAGAAGCAATACTCTGTGGGAAGAGAGATACTTTGCTGAGTTTGATGATAACTTGCTGGGGATACCCTTGTTGTTGAAAGTGTTGATAGACTCCGCTGGGGTAAGCAGACTTTGTCGACGACGCTCTTTCCGTGGCTTTTGGCTGAGGATAACCCAGTTATATCCTGTTAAGGAAATAACTCTTTGAATAAAGCCGGGAGACGCATTCGTGTCTTGAGAGGGTAAGCTTCCAAAATCAACTGGGGATAAGCTTGCTGCTTGGGGAGATGGATTCCAACTTTCCTGGGGAAGCTGGATTGGACTCTCCTGGAGAGGTATTGAACTGTATTGGTTATGTTCTTCAACGGAACCTACCCCGATGCCTTGGAGGATAGAACAATCAGACTGCTTAGACCACTCTTCATTGCCCCTGTTTCTATGGGGGAGGCACTTGTGGGGTGCTGATAGTCGTTGGTGGACAAACCTTCTTCTGGTAGGCAGATGGCAGGACATAGTCGTACGCTTTAATCCCTAACTTTTGCCTGGACCGCCCTTTCGGGTTTTCAGTCCACCGGGATACCCATTTTTGCTCAAGCCGCCTTTCCAGGTTTTCGACTTGCCGGGTGTACAGATTTTTCATTTCATCCCTTCATTTTGCCCGAACCCTTTTGGTTCGCCGGGAAGCCCTTATTTTTGCCTAGGTGTGTCAACCTAGCAGGTCTTTGATTTTTTTGCGTAGTATTTTTCGACTATGTCCACGCTCTTAGAATGCAGGTAGGTGCCCCTGGCTGCTTGTGTTGCCATATTACCAGAAGGTGTCTGATCGTGCAAGATTCGTTGCTGGAGTGCTCCAAGTGACTCAGGCAGAGATTTGCCCCAGGCTTTTTGGCCTTTTGAGAGATTCTCTGGATCTTGACTTAACTGCCCCAGATGGTAGACCATGATCATGCCGTGCCCCTTGATTGGAGATACTCTTGTTCATTAGACTTTCGTCATGCGAATTTCTATGTTGTTCAAACAAAAAGTCATATGCAAACAAAGTTATGTTAAAAATGCAAAGCTTATGTCTGTCTCGAAGATTTTGAAAATGCATTCTTTTTTCATAAAACAAGTGAATGTTTGTAAAACGTGATGTCAACTCCGTATTTACCGTAGGCCTTAAGGAGTCAGGATACCTTTCGTGACAGTATGCTTTCGAGCTAACCCATGCTTCAGCTAGGACTTTTGAGGGTTATAACGTGGCCTGGTTCACGGTTTAAGAAACAAAGGATAAAGGCTCAAATTATTTGTACCCACCCACTCTTCGTGATGTTCTCCAAACCTAAACTCAGTTGATCGTGCGTTAGACCTTGCTTGAGTCTTTGCTTTGATGTTCCAATAATGGTTCAGATGTTGATGATTTATTCTGAATAGGCGGTCATTTTTGTTTTTGTTGAGGGTTTGTAGGACCTCTTTTTGATTTCTGTTATCCCTTTCTTTTTTGCCTGAACTGTTTCCTTTTTTGGAATTACAGTCAGCGGGATGCCCCAGTTTCGTAAGTCCCCTTTATAGGTTTTGACTTTTTGGGCTTTTCGTTTATGATTTTGTTTTTGATAATGACTGCCTGTCCTTATGATCGTTCTGAACCATCACTGTCTTTTGTTTTTGGAAAGACTCATTTGGTGCCATTCATTGTGCACTTGGATCAACTGAGAAGACTACCCTGCCCCAGGTTATGATTAAGGGTTTTGATTTTCGAAAATAAAACTCCTACTTCTTTGGCTCGAAGGGGTTGACGAGGGATTATCTTCCTTATAACTCCAGTGTTTAGGATTTGAAACAATGCCTGTACCTCATCAGCGGGGTCTGTTCAAAAGCATACTGTAGATTCGGTATCGTTTTCGTCATCCTCCCTCAAGAGGCTCAGAATTATTAACCAAGAGTTGATCATCAGAAAAAATATGAAAAGAATTTTGAATATAATGAAAACAATTGTATTAATTCCCAAAACAGACATATGCGATGCATTAATAGAATAAAAGAGTTTGCTATGACATTAATTGTTTGTATAAGCAAAGAAAAATACAACTCAAGAATTCAAAAGGCTTCAATGATTGGGCAACGGAGCAGTGATTATGTTCGGAGTCTCAGGCACTTCAAACTGAATCTCCCCGGCGTCGATCATGTCTTGAATTTTGTTCTTGAGAGGCCAGCAGTTGTCCGTAGTATGCCCCGGGCTATCAGAATGATATGCGCACCTGTCATTGGGATGATAGTTGGGCGCAGAAGTGTTCGGATTCCGAAGAGGAGCCCTTAAGGTGATCAGCCATGCCTTCAACATTTGTTGCAGTGCTTGATCCAGCGACATGTTGAGTTTGGTATACTGTCGTTTCTCCTTTCGTTGCTTCCCCTGTCCTTGTTGAGCAGGTCCGGGATTGGAGATCTGGATTTCCTCTACCTCATGACGACTATTTTTACCGTGCACAGCATTGGATTCTTTCTTTCCATGATGAGGCTTTTTATCCGAAGGTGCAGCCTCTTGAATTTTCCCAGACCGGATGCCAGCTTCTATTCGCTCTCCAGTCAAGATAAGATCTGTGAATCCAGCAGACGAATTCCCAATTAGGTGGTTGTAGAACGGACCAGACAGGGTCCCTAAGAACATATCAACAAGTTCCCGATCAGTCAGAGGTGGTTGTACCCTTCCAGCAAGATCCCTCCATTTCTGCGCATATTCTTTAAAACCTTCACTTGATCCTAACGACATACCCTGGAGTTGGGTACGCGTAGGAGCAAGGTCGGCATTATATTGATACTGCTTGTAGAAAGCAGTAGCCAACTCCTCCCAGTTACGAACCTTGGTCCCATCTAGCTGATAGAACCATTCGAGATGAGTCCCTGAAAGACTCTCCTGGAAGAAGTGGATCCACAAATTCTTGTCCACCGTATATGGTTGAATCTTCCGAACATAGGACCTGAGATGTAACTTGGGACAAGACGCCCCGTCATACTTGGTAAAGGATGGTGCTTTGAACTTCCGAGGAATAATCACACCAGTTGACAAACCCAGATCTCCCAGATCCAACCCAGGTACCTGTTGGATCTCCATAGCATTCAGCCTATCCTCCAACTGTTTGTACTTGTCTTCGGCAGGAGGGTATTGTTCGTCGTTGAAATCTGTCTCGTTGTCGGAGACCACTGGACTGGGAACCCTTTCCCCCTGATGACTACCTTCCCTCACAGATGGAGTTGTCCCTTCAGTTTCAATCTGCGGTGCATTCCCAGATCTGCGTCTAGGGCTGAACAAAACAGTCCTCTTCTTCTTCTTGTCCTTCTTCAAGAGCAAAGCCTTCAGATCTTGCTGCCCCTGGGTCAAATTCATAATCAGCCCTTGGAACTGGGCGTTCTGAGCTTGGAGGGCCTTGATGGACTGCTCAGCTGATGATTCAGGATTCATGACGATCGGCTGAAATAAACAGCGAAGAAGGGTAAGCAACCTGTCAAAGAGACACCTGTAATGCAATGAGATGTATGACATGCATGCAATGATTTCAAGGACCTCGCAGGGTAAACAGAGAAACTTGTTAGAGTTGGAAACTGGCAACTTGATTGAAGGAACTTCATGTGGTTGAGATTCCTTCTTCAAGGGTCAAAGGCTCACCATATCCAGTGGGTCATAGCCCCTGACACCCTTGGCTAGAGGAAAATAAATCCCCTTTGCCCCTTGCTGGGTAATTGGTTTATCATGACCTGCATCACAAGCCCTTGAGATCCTTGAAATGGGTTAGGATGTATGTAATGGTATGATGTCATGCTATGCATGGGGTGATGTAGGTAAACCATGTTATGAGTCCCAATTAAGGACTATAAACAAACCCTGCAAGAAATTCAGTATACTTTGTTATGAGTCCCAATTAAGGACTATAAACAAAACCTGCAAGAGATCTAGTAAACCCTGTTATGAGTCCCAGTTAAGGACTATAAACAAAACCTGCAAGAGATCTAGTAAACCCTGTTATGAGTCCCAGTTAAGGACTATAAACAAAACCTGCAAGAAATTTGGTGAACCCTGTCATGAGTCCTAGTTAAGGACTATAAACAAACCCTGCAAGAAATTTAGTACCATGTTATGAGTCCCAATTAAGGACTATAGACAAGACCTGCAAAAAACAAGTGTTAGGTAACAAGCACGCAGATAGTCACGTACGAAGGCACACAAGTCACACAAAAGAGCCCTTAGGGTTTAGGCCAGCATGAAGTCTAGGTATTACCCTCTTGAAGTTGGTGGGTTCAACCTGTCCTATTAGAAGTAACCGGGTTCTAAGGTTCCCAATATCACGGGGTTGCTTTCATTGTTCATCGTTTCGATTTAGCCACTGAACTGGCGACCGAAATATTCCAGGAAAGCAACCCTCAATTGAGTGTAGTATCGAGTATCAACCAACCTCGGACTGCACCAAAGTCAGTTATCTCACTACCCTAAAGAGGCCAAGATAGTTCAATTAAGGTTCCTAAGGTCTGTTGATGCTTCACGACACCACACGGAGGCCCCGTACTCTCCTTGACTGAACTCAAGGGTTACCAGTACACACCAAAGTGCCACATCAACGTAGCAGACTGTTTCAACCATGTCGGTATACCCCGCACAGTTCCCTCACAGCCTTGTTGCTACTTTCTAAAAAGGTATCCCCCAGATCCGGGTTAGGATCTATAGAACTACCAAGCAACCCACAATAATAAAGCAAGCAAAGAAGACAATTGAAAACATAGTTATGACCTAGCCCTAAGGTACACCTCACTTTATAAAGGATCCCCAGCAGAGTCGCCAGTTCTGTGATCGGTGGATCTGGAACTGACTGTTTAACGCTGGTTCGCGAAATGTCGCGGAAGCAAGAGTCGCCACCGTCTTTTATTTTCTCCAAATGGAAAGGACAAAAGCACAGAAAAATTCCTTATAGAGATTGCTCTCGGTTCGGGAGGTAGGTTATAGAAAGGGAAGGTGTTAGCACCCTTTCTATCCATGGTTATCCATGGGCTCTTAGATACTTGCTCATTGTGTTTTCAAAAGGTTTGTTTGCTTTTCAACTGTGGGTTTTAAAAAGTTTCTTTGAAAGTTTCAGATCGACTCATGCGTCAGAGTGTTTGAAAAATTGTTTTGAAAGCTTTTGAAAAGTGTCGGTATGAAAAGATTTTGATTTGTCTTGTTTTTAAAGAGAGCAAGTATCTACGAGAACCTACCTACCCTAAGGAATTCGTCTGTGTAAATGTCCTTTAAAGTAGTGCCATCCCACCATTGAGAGGTAGGTAGCACCACTGTTGGAGGTGTTCGGGTCAATTCGAGTTTGTAGGGACATGGTGATCACCGGAGCAATAGGAAGACACCTTAGAAGCTACCCTCATGCCAGGTTCCCGGATCATGAGGACTTACTAAAACATCCTCTACTCGACGATCACCTTTCGAGGCAAGGCAACAGTGAGGCGTACCCTAGGGGTGGTGTGTGCGATTCGTGTGTCGTTTTCATTGATATTTGTCTTGTCATGTTCATTGTGATCTACGCTTGATTTTATTTAAGGCCATACATTCTTTCATGCTTTTGTTAACAGTTAAAAATATTTGCGGAAAAGTAAATTCTAAGCTATTACAAAAGGCGCGGGTCCACATCGCCAAAATTAAACTGGACCCGATTTGACAGGAAAATAAATAAAGCAAAGGAAAAAAGTGTGAAAAGTAAATGTTACAAAGCTTTGGGAGAGATACATAATTATTTAAACGAAAGAAAATAAATACGCGAATTAAATAAATTACGAACGAGGGCGTTGGACCCTTTTGCAAAAAATTAAAGTTAATGAATTTAATTAACAAAAAAGATTAAATTAATGAGGAATTAAAATTAAAAATTAAAAAGAAATTGTTTTTGGGTATTTTTATGTTTTTTAAGATTTAATAGAAAAAAGAATTAATTAAAATTAACTAACCCTAATTCTAATGGTTTTTAAGTTTGTTATGAAAATATTAAGATATAACCTAAATTAAACCTAAATTCTTTTATGTACAATTTAATTATGAAAATAAAATGAGTAACATTATTATTATAAAAAAAGAAAAATTGAGAGGAATAAAAATTAACTAAACCTAATTCTACATTTTTTTATATTTTATTATGAAAAGAATTAAAGTTGCAACCTAAATTAATACTAAATTAATTTACATGTTAATTTATTTATGAAAATATTAGAATAAAATAATTTATTACATTTTTATCTTTTTCTGATTTTTATGATGTTTTTCATATTTTGTAAAAAAAATAATTAACTGAATTAAAATAATAAAGTAAATAAAATAATAAAGATAAAATATAAAAAAAATATGGAGAAGGCAAACCAGGGGGGGTTCAGGCCCCAATTTAGGAGGTGTGGGCCTTAGCAATCTGGCCCATTTAGCTTTGGATCCATTGACTTTTGCCACTAGCGTGTTAACCCTTTGACCAAGCCTATGATGTACATCCAATCTCAGCCTTTGATTTGAATTTGTTAGATACGTGGATGGCTAGATGATGAAGGAACATGGTGTGCATCACTGTTGTGCCTGCATGGGAATTAATGTGGAAAAATAATATTGAAAGTTACACAGACCTGGGGTTCGAACCCAGGTCTTGGACATTGCAAAGGGGTACACCTGCCACTAAAGCGCTTGAATTTCATTTAATATATAATGGTTAGTAAATATTATAAAAAGAACATGAATCAACGCTTGGAAACGCGCGCGAGATTTTGAATAAGCCAGTCAGCGTGTGACATGTAATCATCTTCTCCATTATCCCTGTAAAACAAAAACAAACGCAACGGTTTTTATGGCGTGGTTTTAGGGACGTTTTAAGAAAATAGCGATTAGCCCCTCAACGCTCATAAATTGAGCGCGAGGGTTCCATCCTCTTCGTCTTCAAGCGCTGAGTCTAATGGTCATGGTTTTGAGACTTAATTTTTCCTCTTTGCAAAAGCCCTAAATTCAAGCTCTGAAAACCTTAGAAAAACAGTTATGGCATAATCTCATACAACACAGAAAAACGCAATTAAAGGTATGGATTAGCTTCAAAACTTCATAGTGAACACAAATCAACCATTAAATTTCACAAACAATGCATAGAATGGGATGTACGATTATGGAATTTTTGCTGTACAGTTTAAGTTCAAAATACCAATTCTTGGCGTTTGAGTGGAAGTTTGTGATTGGAATCTGATCAGGGACCTTCAAGGAAGCTATTGAAACCAATATTATGCTTTGAATCGACCTCCAAAGTTGATTTCAGAATTGAGTTTTATGGAAAAATTTTCAAGTTTGCAACGTGTTCTTTAGCGCAGCTTTTTAGTCTCTATGCATTAGGTTTAGGTTTCTGATTATGTAGTGAAGGCATTAGGTTAAGAAAACTCAATAAAATCTCTTTCATTCAATGGTTTTGCAAATTGATTTTCTAAGATCTTTTCATATCTTTTTCACATGTTCTTTGTGTCAAAATTATGCCAATCAATCCAATTATTTCCTTATTAGCATGTGCACGAAATATTGACCTTAAAACATGTATAAAAAGATTGGTTTGGTTAATTTAAACATTTTTCATATATTTAATTGATTTAATTGAATTAATATAAATAAAAATCCAAATAAATAAATAAAAAATGAGAAAATACTTCCCTTTGGGCCAAGTGGTCGTGCACATGCTTGGAATGATGAATCATGGAAGAAAAATGGGCCCATTAGCATTTTTAGGTCATTTGAAGTAGTGTTGACTTTTCAAAATATCCAAAAATTTCCCAACTTCCACAAGGCATAACTTGCTCAATTTTTAATCTTTTCACATGTTCTTAGACATTTTGGAAAGTTCTTTGAGTCCTTTAACCAATGCCTTTGGTCCCATGTCATTTTGATTTACCAATCTCAAGTTATGGCCTTTGACTTAAAGTCCCTTTTTGTTGACTTTTGAAAATGACCTATAATGTTGAAATTGATAACTTTTTGTGAGAGCATTTCTTGGACTTGAAGTATGAAGATGAGTTGTAGGAAATGTCTTTCTCTTCAAAATGAGCTTTGGATGGAATTTTTCTGATAATCCATGTGAAAGTTATGCCCTGGTCAATTTCAGTTGACTTTTTCAGCTGTCCAAATAAGGAAACTTTTGCATCTTTGATGATTTCTGAGCCAAATTTTGAGAATCATGATCAAGCATTGATCAAATGATGTTTGTGGCTTCAAAATGATATATTGACCAAAAATTTGAACTTTTGACTGTCAAATGACCATTTTGCCCCTACAGTTGACTGTAGTGCAATCTAGGGTTTTGACTGTGCAATTTTGAGCTGAATGCCTTGAAACTTGATATGAGGATGCTTGACCATATTTGTAGGCATGTGGGACTTGATTGGACCCTTGAAAACTTCATTTTCTTGATCAGAACCCAAACCCTAGTTTTGACTGTATAGGAGACAGTTGGATTGTGCAACCCTTGGGGAATTTTGTAGCTTTGACTTGACAATTCTTGGAGAATATGGGAGGGAAAATTTTGGGGTGCAACAGTAGGCAAGTGATGGAACACAATATCGGTATCCAACCCGGGCATGTCTTCGTAGGACCAGGCAAAGATCTCCATATAATCATGTAGCATCTGAGTCAACCGTTGCTTCACGCTGAGCTCTAGATTGGCACCAATCTTTACCTCCTTTCTGTCTGTCTCAGTACCCAGATTTATTGTCTCCACTGGCTCTTCATGTGGTCGAATTTCCCTCTCTTCCTGGAGCAACAGTCTTGCAAGCTCGCCAGGCACTTCGCAATCATCTTCACCTTCGTCTTTGGCTAAGTTGATTTGATTTTCGAAGTCATAACTGGCAGTAGCAGAGTCGTTACCAGTGAGATCCAGAGTGGATTGAAACCTGTATGAGTGAGTATGTGTAAATACAGCTGTTTTGAAATATATAAAGGAAGGAAAGACAGAAAAGGAGCATAAGATTTGAAATGCGAGAAAATGTCCAAGATCTTTATTCATGATATATGAAATGACAATTTATATGCCCTCACAAATGAGCCACGGTGTCCCGGGTAAGACACTGGGCCATAAAGTTTTAATTGTTTATTACAAATAACAAAACAAAGAAGTTTATTACTGCGTAACAAAAGTAACAGGAGTATGGTCCTTGGCAATCCAATTGGTCAATCCGCCCTCAGTTGTCGGGTAGATCCAGCTATTGAACTCTGCTTCCTCCACTTCATCTTCATCCCCAACAGCATTCACTCCTGGGTTGGTAATAAGCACAGGAGGTCTTCTGGTCTTTGCCTTCCGCATAGCTTTCTGACCCTCTGCAGTAAAACCCAGTCCGAACTTGTCAGTTTTCTGTGTAAAATCAGGGAGCTTGCCCCAGTTAGCATATTCACCTTTCTGGATCACAGCCCGGGCATCCTTTAGGGAAGCCATCTTCAAAGGAACATCCTCTTCGACCACTGTTTCCGCTGCTGCCAATGTTGGAGGTACCTCCTCGAAATGCCGAAAGGGGGTTTCAATAAACTCCCCGTCCATCTCAATATACCTGAAGGAATTCAAGTGGCTCACCATATACTCCTCCTCTCCCTGCACAGTGACAATCTTCCCTCTGACAGGGTATTTTAACTTCTGGTGCAAGGTAGAGGTCACTGCCCCAGCTTTGTGGATCCAAGGTCGACCCAGTAGACAAGAGTACGATGGACGGATATCCATCACATAGAAAGTAGAGTCGAATACTTGAGAACCCACCCGGATAGGAATGTCTACCTCTCCATGAACCATCCTCTTGGAACCGTCAAAGGCTCTGACGATGATGTTGCTAGGTTTCAGCTCCAGGCCTTCACAATCCAAACGGTCCAAGGCCTTCTTGGGTAGCACATTTAGGGAAGAACCAGTGTCCACCAACACGTGCGCCAGAGTAGTGCCCCTACATTCGATAGAGACATGCAGGGCGTCATTGTGGTCCCTTCCCTTAGCAGTAAGGTCAGCATCCGAGAAACCCAAACCATTGTCCGCTGTCAGATTTGCCATGCAATCAGTAAACTGGACTGCAGATGTCTCCTGTGGCACATGGGCCGTCTTGAGAAATGAAATCAAGGCCTTAGCATGGGCCTCTGAGCACAGTAGCAAGGAGAGCATGGAGATTTTGGAGGGTGTATGCCCCAGCTGCTCCACAACATTAAAGTCACTCTTCTTGATTATTTTCAGGATTTCCTCCATCTCTTGTTGGGATGCCTCAACATTTACAGGTCTTGGTGCCTCCATCCGGGCAGGCTCATCTTCAATCCCTTTGCCCCGAGCATTAGATGACTCGGCAGCAGGGGAAACAACTTGATCAGAAACAGGAACAGGTACACTTGTAGGTGTTATAGTGAGGGGTCTTCGAATAGCGGGTGGTGCAATGTCAGGCGAGAAGAGCCTGCCACTGTGGGTAACCTTTGCTGGACCAGTGATATTGCTGATGCTGGCGCCAGTGTTGAGCTCTTGTTTGATTCCATTCACATACACATCTGCCCCATAGTGCCAGGGGATAGCCTTATCAGATTCGTAGGGGAGAGGCCCCGGAACAGTAATAACAACAGGTGCGACAGTCATGATTTGAACTTGCTTCTTTGGGAGAGCCTTGATCGGATTATTAAAGATTGTAACAACAGAAACTTCTTCTACCGGAACCAACTGAACAGCAGACTTCTTGAACAGAATCTATTTGCTGTCCATTAGGCTTTGGATGCCCAACTTCAGCAAAGGACAACCAGAGAGAGAAACAGCACAGAAAAGGCAACCCTCACTGCAACCCGGAAATAAACCGGCCAGCAGTAGGTTCCTCTTGACATTCATTAAGGGAGTAGCTACATCATCCACAGAAACGGCGTATTCATCTTCATCAACAACATTTACTCCATGCTGGGGCATAGGAGCAGTCACCACATTTGGCCTCTCAGGCGCTTCAAACTGTATCTCTTTTGCATCAATAAGGTCTTGCACCTTATTCCTTAAGGCCCAACAGTCATCAGTGGAATGCCCCGGGCTATCGGAGTGATAAGCACAACGGGCATTTGGATTATATTTGGGGGAGGCCGTATTCACAACTTTTGGGGCCTCTCTGACAGTCACTAGGTTGGTGGATAGTGTGATACGGTGGGAGAACTGACTAGTGTTTTGCGTCCGTATTCGCACTTGTGCGGTTGAGCAAGAGTCGCCACCGACTTTTTACTTTATCCTAAAGGAAAGGTTAAAAAAGCACAGCAAAAACCTTTTGAGATATTTCGTGGGTTCGGGGGGTAGATTATGAAAAGGGAAGGTATTAGCACCCTTTCCATCCATGGTTATCCATGGGCTCTTAGTTACTTGGTTTTTTAGATCACTTGCCTTGTTTTTTCGATTGCTTTGAAAATGGTGTGTGTGTGGGTGCTTTTGAAAATGTCTTGGAAGAAGATGCCTTGTCTTAGGCTAACCTTGTAACAATTCTTTACTCGAATGTTTTACAAAGGCGTGTATCTTTTCGAAAAGATGTTTCAAAATGTTTTGAGAATTTGTTTTGAAAGTGTTGTGGATTGTGGTTTTTTTTTTTGAAAGAAGGCAAGTGTTTTTGCAAATTGATCTCAAGTAACTAAGAGTTTTGTCTACCCTATTGTACTCAAAAGGTTTTTGTTATGCTTTAACCCCTTTTAACAATTTTGTTCCACCATTGAATTTGGTGGACAATTTTGCGTTTAGGAAGTTTATCCGGGACGGGCGCGGGTCATCGTATGGACCATGAATACAATGGTGCCAAGCGTCTTTGGCAATTTGCTTTGAAGGGACTATGATCATTCCGTTTAGGCAACATTTTTGAGACTTATGATCATTTGGTTTTGTTTTGCCAAAGAGACTCGACGTGCAAGCATGGCCCATTTTGGAAGGCAACATGTGGGATTACCCTAGAGGGTGCAAGTGTGATTGTGTATTGATTACATGTATTTGTCTTTGTATTAGGTTATCTAGCGTTCGATTTTATGTACATGCAAACCCTAGGTCTAGCCATGGTATAATTGGAAAACTGTAAATTGCGGAATGTAAAATCTACGCTATTACAAAATAGTGTCCGGGAGTGGGGGTATAAATGTACAAAAGGGGATGAGACTTATAGTATCCAATAAGTTACAACCAAATCGAATGTGCGATCAAATGTAAATATCGAATATACAAATATAAGATAAACAAATGTATAGGAGCAATATGAATGTGTAAGTGTAAGTGTGAGATGTATATGTATTGTGTGTAATTATTTACAGGCGCGACATGTGAAATTGAAGCGTATTAGGGTTTTTGACCTAGATATGTATTTTAATGAATCTTTGATTTGTATGTTTAATTATGTATAAAAGAAAAATGTTTTAACTTAAATGTTCAAGTTTTAATTAAGAGATGTATCTTTATTTGTTTATATACAAAAAGTATTTTAATCAAATGTTTGTGAATTTTAATATTAGAGAAAAAAATGTATTTTTATTATTATGTACAAATATGTATGTAAACGTCAAGAATTGAATTTTGTATAAAAAGAGTGTATTTTTTATATTGTTATATACAAAGATATTTCAAGAAATCAAATTATACAAAAAAAGTTTATTTACTTATTATGTGCAAAATGTATTTTAATGTGTATTAAAAAAAATGTTTTCAAGTTAATTATGTATAAAAAAGTATTTTATTATTTTATATACAAATATACATACTTAAAAGAGATATTTTAACTATATGATAAAAAAAATGTATAATATGTACAAAATATATTTAAATTAAAAATCTATATATAAAAGAAAAGTATCTTCTTAAAAGAAAAGGAAAAGCTTTTTTATATTTTTATTGTGGTATAAACGTTTTATAAATAATAAAAGAGAGTTTTGTTAATTTAAAAGTAAAAAAGAAAAAAGTGAATGTTTTGTTTTCTTTAAACCATTTACAGTTAAAACCAAGACAGATCAGGAATGGGCTTGGGCGGATATTGGAAACGGGTCAGGCCCATGATTTTGAAGCAACATTTTTAGGGTTAGGGAATTGTTATTCAGTTGAGACGAAGGGCTTTAGGGTTTGGGACGGCGCCGTTCGCATGTTCGTTCAACGTTCTTCTCCATCTTCATCTTCCTGAGCAACTCATCCCTCCGGCCACCGACGTCATCGCCCAAACCTCTCTTCCCTCCATGGCACGGGCTCAGCAATCTTGGTGTACGAGGTTTGGTTTCAACGTTTATGCTCTTATCTTTTTTTTTTACGAATTTGCGTGGTTTTGATTTGAGTCTTAACTTTTATCTTTCATTGTGAGATGAAGGAGAAGAGAAGAGGGAGAAGATTGCACTACCTGACTTTGGAGAAGGAGGAGAGACGGGGAAGTGGCGCTCAGGAGGCCGGAATGAGCGGAGGGAGCGTGACGAATCTTTGCTTCTGGTGACCCTGGTATCTTTTATCTTTTCGCCATTTTCTAGGGTTTGATGATGACTTTCCTTTGCCCTGAAAACCCTTTCAATACTCACTTCTTTATCTCTTCTCTTCGCTGGATTGTTATCTTGAATGGTTGCTTTGCTTGTCTATGGTTTTGATGATGATGTTCTGAAAAGCCCTATCTTGAAACGATTCGCCTCTTTACCTCTTCTACTTATGTCCCTTTGTGTTGATTGGAATATGATGCTTGCTTTAGGTTTTGCTGCCTATTTTCCTCCCAATGATGGATTCAAAATTCTGAGGGGGTTGTGTTTGTTGCCTCTTGATTTGTTGCTTTGGATTGTTGCCTATGTATCTTCTTTGATGTTTCTGTCTGCTTGTTAATGGCCAGTGATGATCATATCTGAGGCCTAGGAGTTGGTTTCAATGCTTGGATATGCTTGAGGGGTTTTTGTACAGGCTACGAGGTTTTGACAGTAGGTGGTGTTTAGGACTCTTTCTGGTTTATGAGCTTCACAAAACTGGCTTTAGTATGTGGTATGTTGGTATAAGCTGGTTGGAATGGTTTTGTGCTGGTGTTTACTGATGCAAGTCATGAGTTTTTAGATAGGTTATGGGTTGTTTGGACATGTTCTTGATGTTTTTGGTTATGCTGGCCTTTGACAGGTTTATGTGGTTAGACAGGTTGTTGGTTTTAGGATGATTGCAAGTTTTTGCATTTTGGTTTAGAGCTTGGTGTTTGAGGCATTTGACAGGATGATGGTTAGGCTTCTGGTTTATGTGAAAGTGCTTAACAGGTTTGGCCTATACTGGTTTTTTGCTTGACAGTATGGTGGGTTTCTGGTTTAAGGTTATATCTTTTTTTTTGTGATGTTGGTCTCTTGGCTCAATCAGGTTTTAAGCTCAGTATATTTTCTTTTGTTCTTTTGTCCTCTTTCTCTTGGTCTTTGGCGCCTAATATTTATTCAAACCTTGGTATTTTTCTTGATCCAAGTTGCTGGTTAATTTTACAAAGTTTCTTGGCACTTTTCTGTTTTGGTAATTGCCTCTGCTGTGTACTTCTGCCCAGTTTTGAGTAATGTTGAATTAATGCTTCTTTTAGTTTTTGCCTTACTGTCTAAGCCTGAAAAACCTGCTTCTATCTCTCTTTTTTCTCTCTCTGTACAGTTTGCATTATAATATTATGCTTTTTGTACTATCTTTTCCTGAAAGTGGCCCTGATGGGAAATGATGAAAAAAGAACTTGCTTGCATAACATATTACTTCTGCATCTTTATCTCTTTTTGACAGCTTGGGTGGACTTTTTGTATTTTTGACAGTAGGTTGCACTTTTGGCTTTTGATAGAAAGTGGTAACTTGGATTTTTTCAGTTTGGTTTGAATTTGAAGTTTTGAGATTTTGAAACTATGCAGTTTGATATTCTATGCATTTTGACATTTGCATTTTTCAACTTTGCATAAAAAATTCTTCCCTCTCTGTGAACCGGGAAAAATCCCGTGATTTGCAGAGAGGGTTAACTGATCCCAGTCAGTGGCCCTTAATGATGAGTCTAATTTTAACTGTCCTTTTTTAATTCAATTGCTTTCTGACTTTCTCCTTTCTTTTTTGCAGATAAATAATGGAGCACCGGAGTGAAGTGAAGAATGAAGAATATTAGAAATAGGATAGTTTTTTTTTTTAATTTTATTTAATATTTAAATTAATGTAAATTATTGTTTGTAATTTAAATTATAAACAACAATTTGTACAAATAATTCAAATATCAATAAAATCTTTATTACCCAATTAATTCTAATTTTCTTTCTTTATTGTTTATTTATTTATTTAAAACTCTTTGAATTAAAACAATTGAAAAATAAATTTCAATCATTCAATTTTAGAATAATAAATAACTTAAATAAAAACAATATTGATCAATTAAACCTGTCTCTTCCAATATCCAAAGCAAAGCAGCAGTCAACCAAAATAAACCGATCAAGCGCATTCCTTCTTCACTGATTTGCCATAAACACTGTGAATCCAATACTGCATACTGTATTTGACTGGCTCAAGGAAAACAACATGAATTCAAACCACTGTCTCTTTCACTGATTAAATCAAAACCATGCGAATTTTAACCCGAATCTCGGAATAAACTGCAAAGTGCTGTGGAATCTAAATCCTTCTGAGAACATGCCCCTAAGACCTTAATTCCTGATTAAATGCCAAATAAAGCTCGCCTGACCAAAATTGAACCAAAAATCAACCAAAACCCTGAGCCAACTGTTTGAAATAATTCAGAGTCCTGAAAATCAATAAAACCCTAATTTTGTTTTGACTGACGAGAAAAGTCCGTTTGTCCGATTCTTGAGCCAGTTTTTTTTAAAAAAAATCAGGAAAGGCTTGAAGCTGAGATTTCTTGGGGAAAAATGCGAGGGCAAATTTTGGGGTACAACAGTTGCCCCTGTTCAATCTTCTTGGACCTGAAGAGTTAGATTGGCAAGTTTGCCTTTCGCGACTTGAAGGTAAAAGGAGATTGGACACTAAAGTGCCCAGAAAATTTGCACTCGGCGATATGATGGTAGATGTGAATGGGCTTACAGATGCCATTTGGTGATGGGCTTAAAGATGCCATCTGGTGCGATAGAATTTTGTCGGGGGATGGGCTTAGAGATGCCATCTGAGAATGGGCTTAAAGATGCCATTCGGATACTGTTGGTAGGAGGATGGGCTTATAGATGCCATCTGAGAATGTTGAACTGTGTGTCAATGGTGAGTGGACAAGTATCAGAAGGGCCTCCATGTTTCGGAACATCTCTGAATCAGGGGTCCGAATAAGCAACAGATTGACGTCCATGTCTGGAGAATCTGTAAACTATTTCAGGAGTTGAGATTGAATGAGCAATAGAGCAACATCCGTTGTTGGGAAGCGTCCGTAAACTATATTCAAAAATTGAGAAGAGTCTGAATCAGTTGGTAGATTGACATCCGTTGTTGGGAAGAATCTGTAAACTGTTTTCAGAAGTTTTGAAGTTGAAGAGGAACCGGTGTAGGGTTTCTCGATAATGCGTCTGGATGGATCTGGAATAAGTATCAGAATGTCGCCGTGTCCGGGTCACATCTGAACTATTTCTGGATGAATCTTGGGAGTTGATCTGTGTCTGTCGACTGATCTTACCTGAAAAGGCAAAGGGTTAGTTGTATGCAATGTTATGATGCATGATGCAACGCACGTGACATCAATGTTTATGACATGAATGCGATGAATGCGCATGTAAGCTGATTAGCTAATCTTGCCGAGGATACATGAATCCGAGATGGCTGAAGATAAAAGCATCTTGACTGCTGCCGGGGAAAATAAATCCTTGGCTGTCGCTGGGGAAGAGAATTCCTGATGACCTCTACTGGGGAACTCAAGATTTGCCCTCTCCAAAACTCTGTGGGGAGAAGGTTCAATGGTCTGGCTCCGCTGGGGACAGGTTTGAAATTTTAGATCTGCTGGGGATACTGAAACTTAAACTCTGAGGGGAATTGAATTCCGGAGGATTCTCTGGCTGGGGATTTGCAAAGATAAGTTACTGCTGGGGAATTGTGACGAACTCCGCTGGGGATAGGAAGAATTTTCTGATTGCTGTAGGTGTTGGTCTGGGATAAGTTACTGAATGTCGCCATCTCTGGGTCACATCTTGAACTATATCTAGAAGCAACTCTGAATAAGTTATAGAATGTCGCCATGTCTGGGTCACATCTTGAACTATATCTGGAATGAAATTCTGAATGAGTTGCAGAATGTCGCCAAATCTTGGGTCACATCTGAATTATATCTGGAAAGTATGAATGAGTTATAGAATGTCGCCATGTCTGGGTCACATCTTGAACTATATCATGAATGAAATTCTGAATGAGTTATAGAATGTCGCCATGTCTGGGTCACATCTTGAACTATATCATGAATGAAATTCTGAATGAGTTGTAGAATGTCGCCAAATCTTGGGTCACATCTGAACTATATCTGGAAAGAAACTCTGAATGAGTTGCAGAATGTCGCCAAATCTTGGGTCACATCTGAACTATATCTGGAAAGTCTGAATGAGTTATAGAATGTCGCCATGTCTGGGTCACATCTTGAACTATATCTGGAATAAAATTCTGAATGAGTTGCAGAATGTCGCCAAATCTTGGGTCACATCTGAACTATATCTGGAAAGTCTGAATGAGTTATAGAATGTCGCCATGTCTGGGTCACATCTTGAACTATATCTGGAATAAAATTCTGAATGAGTTGCAGAATGTCGCCAAATCTTGGGTCACATCTGAACTATATCTGGAAAGTCTGAATGAGTTATAGAATGTCGCCATGTCTGGGTCACATCTTGAACTATATCTGGAATAAAATTCTGAATGAGTTGCAGATTGTCGCCAAATCTTGGGTCACATCTGAACTATATCTGGAAAGTCTGAATGAGTTATAGAATGTCGCCATGTCTGGGTCACATCTTGAACTATATCTGGAATAAAATTCTGAATGAGTTGCAGAATGTCGCCAAATCTTGGGTCACATCTGAACTATATCTGGAAAGTCTGAATGAGTTATAGAATGTCGCCATGTCTGGGTCACATCTTGAACTATATCTGGAATAAAATTCTGAATGAGTTGCAGAATGTCGCCAAATCAGGGTCACATTTGAACTATATCATGTCTTTTGAGGTGATAAGGAAATTGTTGAACACTTTTGACATTCGAATGCCCCAAGCGGTGATGAAGGAGTCTTGAATCAGATTACTCTGCATATTGAGAGATTTCTTGAAATCTTGACTGGACTGCCCCAGGTTAACTGAACTTTGAAAGGTCCGTTGGACCTTGACTGGATTGCCCCAGGTTAATTGAATTGTGACATGCCATGCCCCTTGTTGATAGGGGATTTGATGGAAGTGTTATCCTCTTGAAGTGATTTTGACTTACTGAGAGAGTTTTCGTTCCTTCGAACATTCGCTGTATGAATTTCTTCGCTGTCAAACAAATAGTCAAATGCGAACAGTGATATTCAAGTAATGCAAAGTTTATGTTTGTCTAGAAGTTTTGCAAAATGCGTTTTTTAGCAGAAAACTTTTTTATAAGACAGATCAACACGAGATTTAGAGCAAAGCCTTACAGGAGTCAGGATACCTTTTGTAACAGTATGCTTTCGAACTAACCCATGCTTTAATTAGGACTTTTGAAGGGTTGTAACGTGGCCTGGTTCACGGTTTAAGAAACAAAGGATAAAGGCTCAAAGTATATTTGTACCCACCCGCTCTTCGTGATGTTCTTCAACCTAAGCTTAGTTAATTGTGCGTCACACTCTGTTTTGAGTTTGGAACGACTTTTGGGCGATGGTTCACCAGTTTGAATTTGGGAGACAGTCATCATCTCCTTTTTCTTTTCCAACACTTTTCATGTTGTTGAGGATTTTGTAATGACCTCACTATTTTGATTTTGATTTGTTATCCCTAACTTTTGCCTGACTGTTACCGTTTTCCGGGATTACTGTCAGCGGGATGCCCCAGCTTTCTTAAGCCTCCTTTATAGGTTTTGGCTCGGCGGGCTTTTCTCTTTTGAGAGATTGGCTGTCTATGTGATAGGGAACCACCCTTGTCTTTTGATTCCAAAGGAATGCTTTCTTTTTCGACGTCATTCGTTGTGTTACGAACTGAGAGTTTGCGACTTCAACGCGCATTTTCTTTTGAATTAACTGAGATACTACCCTGCCCCAGGTTTATATCAAAGGTTTTGATTGTTTAGAACAGAAAACTCCTACTTCTTTGGCTCGAAGGGGTTGACTAGGGATTAACTTCCTTATAACTCCAGTGTTTGGGAATTGAAGGAAATGCCTGTACATCATCAGCAAGGTCTGTTCAAAAGCATACTGTATAAGATCATGGTATTGTTTCGTCATCCTCCCTCTAAAGGCTTGCAGCTTTTTATCAAGAGTCAAATATCATAACGAAAAGCAGTAGTGAAACGAATGGATGAATTCAAGACAAACATATGCAATGCATTAATGAAAACAGAGTTTAACATCAACAGATAATTGTTTGACAACAAAAGAGATTACAACTTTGAAAATCCGGAATGAAGCAAATACAATCTCAATAATTTGGCACAGGAGGAGTGATCATGCTGGGGTATCTGGGGGACCAAACTCAATCTCCTTGGCATCGATCATGTCTTGGATCTTGTTCTTCAGAGGCCAACAGTTGTTGGTATCATGCCCCGGGCTATCAGAGTGGTACTCACATCTCTCATTGGGGTGATAGGTAGGAGCAGAAGTATTTGGGTTCCGGAGAGGAGCCCTCAAAGTAATCATACCCCTCTTCAACAAGTGTTGCAGTGCCTGAGACAGTGACATGTTGATCTTGGTGAACTGCCTCTTAGGTGCGACCTCCTTATGCTGATGCCCCTGTCTTTGTTGAGCAGGTATAGGATTAGGGATCAGGATTGCCCCTATATGTTGGTCATGACGACCCTTTTGACTGTTCGCAGCAATGGACTCTTTCTTCCCGTTGTAGGGAATTATCTGAGTATCGGAGGTCGTGGCTCCCTGGATCTTTCCACTCTTGATGCCAGCCTCGACCCTTTCGCCAGTCAGTATTAGCTCGGTGAACCCAGTTGAGGAGCTTCCAATTAAGTGCTTGAAGAAAGGCCCTGTCAAAGTTCCCATGAAGATGTCGATCAACTCTCTGTCAGTTAAAGGAGGTTGCACCCTACCAGCCAAATCTCTCCACTTTTGGGCATATCCCTTGAAATTCTCGTCGGAACCCATGGTCATGTTTTGCAACTGCACACGAGTTGGTGCAAGATCAGCATTGTACTGGTACTGTTCGTAAAAAGCCCTGGCTAGATCTTCCCAGGTGTGGATGCGAGAACTCTCCAATTGATAGAACCACTCGAGATGAGCCCCTACTAGACTTTCTTGGAAGAAATGGATCCAAAGCCTCTTATCAGCCGTGTATGGTTGAATCTTGCGAACATAAGACCTTAGATGCATCTTAGGGCAAGAAACTCCGTCGTATAGAGCAACGGTAGGAACTTTGAATTTTGGAGGGATGACCAATCCAGGAACCAACCCCATGTCTCCTAAATCCAAGCCAGGTATTTGTTGGATCTCCATAGCATTGAGGCGATCCTCCAACTCTTTGTACTTGTCATCAGTGAGAGGATATTGCTCTTCGGAATAATCAGTTTCCTCTTCATCAATCTCCACATTGTGGTTTTCTTCAAGACTAACCACTGTGTTGGATGGAGTTGCAAGGTCTTGGGTCTTAGGCCTTCTCCTCAAGTTCAGGATGCAGGCTGCCTTCTTGGATTTCTTCTTGTCTTTGAGAAGAAGAGCTGTCAGATCCTCTTGCCCTTTCCCCATAGCCAGAAGCATTTGCTGGAATTGAGCATTTTGAGCCTGGAGGTCTTTCACTGTTTGTTCCATATCCATCTTACTGAAATAAACAGTAGGAAGAATAAGGAGACCTGTAGGGGAGAAACCTGTTATGCAATGATATGTGTGATATATATGCAATGTTTTCAAGGATCTCTTGGGGTAAACACAAGAGAATGTTAGAGGTTGAACTTCGATCTTTGATTGGAGAACTTTGTATCGGCGGATGTCTTTCCACTAGAATCAAGCTCACCATGTCGAGTGGGTCATAGCCACTGATTCAAGTTGTTGCACTTGATTTTTTTGATTGCATTGGTTAGAGGAGAAACCCCTTGCCCCTTGATAGACGTCTGGTTCAACGTAACCCTGCATCAAAAGAACCCTCGAGATCCTTGAAATGGTTATTAAAAATGCTATGGTATGATGTCATGATGTTATGTACATGCATGCACAAGCAAGTGAGTGTATATACAGACAAACATATTCACACAAAGCACACAAGGCCTTAGGTTTAGGCTTGCATGAGGTTCAGGTACTACCCTCTTTCAGTTTGTTGGTTAAAACCTGTCTTATCAAAAGTAACCGGGTTCTAAAGGTCCCAATATCACTGGATTGCTTTCATTGTTCATCGTTTCGATTTAGCCACTGAACTGGCGACCGAAATATTCCAGGAAAGCAATCCTCAATCGAGTGTAGTATCGAGTATCAACCAACCTCGGATTGCACCAAAGTCAGCTATCTCACTACCCTAAAAAGGCCAAGATGGTTCGATTAAGGTTCCTAAGGTCAGTTGATGCTTCGCGACACCACGCGGCGGCCCCGTACTCTCCTTGACTGAACTCAAGGGTTACCGGTACACACCAAAGTGCCACATCAACGTAGCAGACTGCTTCAACCATGTCGGTATACCCCGCACAGTTCCCTCACAGCCTTGTTGCTACTTTCTAAGAAGGTATCCCCAGATCCGGGTTAGGATCTATAAAACTCCGATACAAAGCCCACAAATGTAAAAGCAAACAAAGCAATCAATTGAAAACAAAAGTGATCTAAACCCTAAGGTAACCCCACTTTTAAATTTATCCCCAGCAGAGTCGCCAGTTCTGTGATACGGTGGGAGAACTGACTAGTGTTTTGCGTCCGTATTCGCACTTGTGCGGTTGAGCAAGAGTCGCCACCGACTTTTTACTTTATCCTAAAGGAAAGGTTAAAAAAGCACAGCAAAAACCTTTTGAGATATTTCGTGGGTTCGGGGGGTAGATTATGAAAAGGGAAGGTATTAGCACCCTTTCCATCCATGGTTATCCATGGGCTCTTAGTTACTTGGTTTTTTAGATCACTTGCCTTGTTTTTTCGATTGCTTTGAAAATGGTGTGTGTGTGGGTGCTTTTGAAAATGTCTTGGAAGAAGATGCCTTGTCTTAGGCTAACCTTGTAACAATTCTTTACTCGAATGTTTTACAAAGGCGTGTATCTTTTCGAAAAGATGTTTCAAAATGTTTTGAGAATTTGTTTTGAAAGTGTTGTGGATTGTGGTTTTTTTTTTGAAAGAAGGCAAGTGTTTTTGCAAATTGATCTCAAGTAACTAAGAGTTTTGTCTACCCTATTGTACTCAAAAGGTTTTTGTTATGCTTTAACCCCTTTTAACAATTTTGTTCCACCATTGAATTTGGTGGACAATTTTGCGTTTAGGAAGTTTATCCGGGACGGGCGCGGGTCATCGTATGGACCATGAATACAATGGTGCCAAGCGTCTTTGGCAATTTGCTTTGAAGGGACTATGATCATTCCGTTTAGGCAACATTTTTGAGACTTATGATCATTTGGTTTTGTTTTGCCAAAGAGACTCGACGTGCAAGCATGGCCCATTTTGGAAGGCAACATGTGGGATTACCCTAGAGGGTGCAAGTGTGATTGTGTATTGATTACATGTATTTGTCTTTGTATTAGGTTATCTAGCGTTCGATTTTATGTACATGCAAACCCTAGGTCTAGCCATGGTATAATTGGAAAACTGTAAATTGCGGAATGTAAAATCTACGCTATTACAAAATAGTGTCCGGGAGTGGGGGTATAAATGTACAAAAGGGGATGAGACTTATAGTATCCAATAAGTTACAACCAAATCGAATGTGCGATCAAATGTAAATATCGAATATACAAATATAAGATAAACAAATGTATAAGAGCAATATGAATGTGTAAGTGTAAGTGTGAGATGTATATGTATTGTGTGTAATTATTTACAGGCGCGACATGTGAAATTGAAGCGTATTAGGGTTTTTGACCTAGATATGTATTTTAATGAATCTTTGATTTGTATGTTTAATTATGTATAAAAGAAAAATGTTTTAACTTAAATGTTCAAGTTTTAATTAAGAGATGTATCTTTATTTGTTTATATACAAAAAGTATTTTAATCAAATGTTTGTGAATTTTAATATTAGAGAAAAAAATGTATTTTTATTATTATGTACAAATATGTATGTAAACGTCAAGAATTGAATTTTGTATAAAAAGAGTGTATTTTTTATATTGTTATATACAAAGATATTTCAAGAAATCAAATTATACAAAAAAAGTTTATTTACTTATTATGTGCAAAATGTATTTTAATGTGTATTAAAAAAAATGTTTTCAAGTTAATTATGTATAAAAAAGTATTTTATTATTTTATATACAAATATACATACTTAAAAGAGATATTTTAACTATATGATAAAAAAAATGTATAATATGTACAAAATATATTTAAATTAAAAATCTATATATAAAAGAAAAGTATCTTCTTAAAAGAAAAGGAAAAGCTTTTTTATATTTTTATTGTGGTATAAATGTTTTATAAATAATAAAAGAGAGTTTTGTTAATTTAAAAGTAAAAAAGAAAAAAGTGAATGTTTTGTTTTCTTTAAACCATTTACAGTTAAAACCAAGACAGATCAGGAATGGGCTTGGGCGGATATTGGAAACGGGTCAGGCCCATGATTTTGAAGCAACATTTTTAGGGTTAGGGAATTGTTATTCAGTTGAGACGAAGGGCTTTAGGGTTTGGGACGGCGCCGTTCGCATGTTCGTTCAACGTTCTTCTCCATCTTCATCTTCCTGAGCAACTCATCCCTCCGGCCACCGACGTCATCGCCCAAACCTCTCTTCCCTCCATGGCACGGGCTCAGCAATCTTGGTGTACGAGGTTTGGTTTCAACGTTTATGCTCTTATCTTTTTTTTTTACGAATTTGCATGGTTTTGATTTGAGTCTTAACTTTTATCTTTCATTGTGAGATGAAGGAGAAGAGAAGAGGGAGAAGATTGCACTACCTGACTTTGGAGAAGGAGGAGAGACGGGGAAGTGGCGCTCAGGAGGCCGGAATGAGCGGAGGGAGCGTGACGAATCTTTGCTTCTGGTGACCCTGGTATCTTTTATCTTTTCGCCATTTTCTAGGGTTTGATGATGACTTTCCTTTGCCCTGAAAACCCTTTCAATACTCACTTCTTTATCTCTTCTCTTCGCTGGCTTGTTATCTTGAATGGTTGCTTTGCTTGTCTATGGTTTTGATGATGATGTTCTGAAAAGCCCTATCTTGAAACGATTCGCCTCTTTACCTCTTCTACTTATGTCCCTTTGTGTTGATTGGAATATGATGCTTGCTTTAGGTTTTGCTGCCTATTTTCCTCCCAATGATGGATTCAAAATTCTGAGGGGGTTGTGTTTGTTGCCTCTTGATTTGTTGCTTTGGATTGTTGCCTATGTATCTTCTTTGATGTTTCTGTCTTCTTGTTAATGGCCAGTGATGATCATATCTGAGGCCTAGGAGTTGGTTTCAATGCTTGGATATGCTTGAGGGGTTTTTGTACAGGCTACGAGGTTTTGACAGTAGGTGGTGTTTAGGACTCTTTCTGGTTTATGAGCTTCACAAAACTGGCTTTAGTATGTGGTATGTTGGTATAAGCTGGTTGGAATGGTTTTGTGCTGGTGTTTACTGATGCAGGTCATGAGTTTTTAGACAGGTTATGGGTTGTTTGGACATGTTCTTGATGTTTTTGGTTATGCTGGCCTTTGACAGGTTTATGTGGTTAGACAGGTTGTTGGTTTTAGGATGATTGCAGGTTTTTGCATTTTGGTTTAGAGCTTGGTGTTTGAGGCATTTGACAGGATGATGGTTAGGCTTCTGGTTTATGTGAAAGTGCTTAACAGGTTTGGCCTATACTGGTTTTTTGCTTGACAGTATGGTGGGTTTCTGGTTTAAGGTTATATCTTTTTTTTTTGTGATGTTGGTCTCTTGGCTCAATCAGGTTTTAAGCTCAGTATATTTTCTTTTGTTCTTTTGTCCTCTTTCTCTTGGTCTTTGGCGCCTAATATTTATTCAAACCTTGGTATTTTTCTTGATCCAAGTTGCTGGTTAATTTTACAAAGTTTCTTGGCACTTTTCTGTTTTTGTAATTGCCTCTGCTGTGTACTTCTGCCCAGTTTTGAGTAATGCTGAATTAATGCTTATTTTAGTTTTTGCCTTACTGTCTAAGCCTGAAAAACCTGCTTCTATTTCTCTTTTTTCTCTCTCTGTACAGTTTGCATTATAATATTATGCTTTTTGTACTATCTTTTCCTGAAAGTGGCCCTGATGGGAAATGATGAAAAAAGAACTTGCTTGCATAACATATTACTTCTGCATCTTTATCTCTTTTTGACAGCTTGGGTGGACTTTTTGTATTTTTGACAGTAGGTTGCACTTTTGGCTTTTGATAGAAAGTGGTAACTTGGATTTTTTCAGTTTGGTTTGAATTTTAAGTTTTGAGATTTTGAAACTATGCAGTTTGATATTCTATGCATTTTGACATTTGCATTTTTCAACTTTGCATAAAAAATTCTTCCCTCTCTGTGAACCGGGAAAAATCCCGTGATTTACAGAGAGGGTTAACTGATCCCAGTCAGTGGCCCTTAATGATGAGTCTAATTTTAACTGTCCTTTTTTAATTCAACTGCTTTCTGACTTTCTCCTTTCTTTTTTGCAGATAAATAATGGAGCACCGGAGCGAAGTGAAGAATGAAGAATATTAGAAATAGGATAGTTTTTTTTAATATTTTATTTAATATTTAAATTAATGTAAATTATTGTTTGTAATTTAAATTATAAACAACAATTTGTACAAATAATTCAAATATCAATAAAATCTTTATTACCCAATTAATTCTAATTTTCTTTCTTTATTGTTTATTTATTTATTTAAAACTCTTTGAATTAAAACAATTGAAAACTAAATTTCAATCATTCAATTTTAGAATAATAAATAACTTAAATAAAAACAATATTGATCAATTAAACCTGTCTCTTCCAATATCCAAAGCAAAGCAGCAGTCAACCAAAATAAACCGATCAAGCGCATTCCTTCTTCACTGATTTGCCATAAACACTGTGAATCCAATACTGCATACTGTATTTGACTGGCTCAAGGAAAACAACATGAATTCAAACCACTGTCTCTTTCACTGATTAAATCAAAACCATGCGAATTTTAACCCGAATCTCGGAATAAACTGCAAAGTGTTGTGGAATCTAAATCCTTCTGAGAACATGCCCCTAAGACCTTAATTCCTGATTAAATGCCAAATAAAGCTCGCCTGATCAAAATTGAACCAAAAATCAACCAAAACCCTGAGCCAACTGTTTGAAATAATTCAGAGTCCTGAAAATCAATAAAACCCTAATTTTGTTTTGACTGACGAGAAAAGTCCGTTTGTCCGATTCTTGAGCCAGTTTTTTTAAAAAAAATCAGGAAAGGCTTGAAGCTGAGATTTCTTGGGGAAAAATGCGAGGGCAAATTTTGGGGTACAACAGATAGCAACTGTGGCAAGATTTGCGATAAAGTCATACTCAAACGGGTAAACTCCCTTCTAGGTCTTTCAGCCCTTGGAGGATTGGCTTGCCGAGGAGCGGCAGCAGGCTTAGCAATCATCACCGCGTTGACAGATTGGCGGCGCTCAGATTTCTCTTGTCTTCTAGACCCACATACAGCACTGGCCTCTTTCTTAAAGGGCTTCTTCTCAGAGCTTGACGATGCACCCTTCTGAATTTTACCAGACTTCATCCCAGCCTCTATTCTCTCTCCAGTCAGAATAAGATCAGTGAACCCTGCAGATGAGTTACCGATAAGATGGTTGTAAAAAGGCCTAGAGAGGGTCCCCAAGAACATGTATACCAACTCCCGATCAGTCAACGGAGGCTGCACCCTACCAGCCAGATCCCTCCACTTCTGTGCGTACTCCTTAAAACCTTCACTTGACCCTAACGACATACCCTGGAGTTGGGTACGTGTAGGGGCAAGGTCGGCATTATATTGATACTGCTTATAGAAATCAGTAGCCAACTCCTCCCAGTTACGAACCTTGGTCCCATCCAGCTGATAGAACCATTTGAGATGAGTCCCTGAAAGACTCTCCTGGAAGAAGTAGATCCACAAGTTCTTGTCCACTGAGTACGGTTGAATCTTCCGCACATAAGATCTGAGGTGTAGCTTGGGACAAGACGCCCCGTCATATTTGGTAAAAGATGGTGCTTTGAACTTATGAGGAATGATCACACCAGTAGACAAACCCAAGTCTCCGAAATCCAGCCCAGGCACTTGTTGGATCTCCATAGCATTCAGCCTGTCTTCCAACTGCTTATATCGGTCTTCTGCCGGAGGATACTGCTCCTCATCAAAATCAGTCTCGTTGTCAGAGACTACCGGACTAGGACCTTTTCCCTCTTGGGGACTACCCTTGCCTATAGAAGAACCAGCCTCTTCATTTTGCAGAGTGTTGCCAAACCTTCGGCCCGAGTTAAAAAGAACAGTTCTCCTCTTCTTCTTCTTCTCCTTCTTCAGAAGCAGAGCCTTCAGCTCTTCTTGGCCCTGAGCCAAACCCATGATTAGTTCCTGAAATTGCGCATTCTGCGCCTGAAGAGCCTTGATGGACATCTCGGTTGATGATGAGTCGGGATTCATGATGCTGAAATAAACAGCGAAGAACAGTAAGCGACCTGAAAAGAAGAAAACCTGCTATGCACATGATGAATGATATGTGTTTATGCAATGCATTCAAGGGTTCGAAAGTTCAAATTTGTTGTAGACAAAAAGGAACACACGTTATCATTAAGGAAACAATTGTTCAGTACATCAAAGCCTCATGGGCACAAATTACAAAGCAAATCAATCCCAAAATACACTACGCATCCTCTTTGGAGCTATGTAGGTGTTGAGATTCCTCTCCTCATGCAATAGGCGGGTGAGCTCCAGGACCTTCTTTTCACTAGCATGTAGACTGGTCTCAAGAGAATTCCGTTCTTCCTTAAGCTGGGTCCAGCTCTTCTGCATCTCCTCCCAGGACGTGGGCATGTCAGGATGCTGAATGGTGTAGGACACTTCCCCTTCCAAGACTGGCTCTTTGATTACGGGGAGCACATGAGGATAAGGCATTACTAACTTCTGGGAGCGGGCACGCACCCACTTGAGATAAGGTTCCAATGGGATGTAATTCCTGTGCCCCAGTGTCTTGTTGTCTATCCTGCTTGGCATCCTCCAAGCTCTGATAAATCTCTGGCGAAGTCCTTGTGCATCGTTGTCGAAGTCAAAAACTATGTCAGGAATTAACATGTCATGAGGACCATCCCTCCGAGCATAACCAAACTGTCTCCAAGCCAGGCATGGGTTGTAAGTAATACCTCCTCTGATTCTAAGTAAAGGAACATTAGGGTACTCCCCGCAACGATCAATGATAGTGACATCCTCTCTGGACCGAGGGCACCAATGTATATCTGCATGTGTAAGAGTCATCAACCGTTGTGACCACCTCAAACCCCGCTCGTTCTTCAAAGCTGATTGTGGAAGGTGCGAAATAAACCACCTTCCCAGGAGAGGCGTGCAACACATAAGGACACCTCTTTTTCTCATGGTTCGAGTGTAATATGAGTGAAGGATGTCCCCCAGCAACGTAGGTATAGGATTCCTGGACATGAAGATCTGGACAACACTGATATCTATAAGCTGATCTGGGTTAGGGAACAACACTAAACCATAGACAAGGAGGGCCACCAATTCTTCAAAAGCTTGTAAGTCAAGGGAGTTCCAACATTCATGGTCCTTTTCAAACAGAAACCTGGCTAAGAACCCTTTGATACCACTTCTAACCTCCCAATGTCCCTTGAGGTCAGATGATTGTAGGTGCAAGGCTTTAGCAATCTCTTCAAGCTTGGGTTCCTTTTCCGTACCGTTGTAGGGTAGTTGATCAAGGATATGGATCTTTAGGAGCCAGGAGAACTCCTCCAATGTAGGTACCAGCTGATAATCCAGGAAAGTGAAACAATGATGCAGAGGGTCAAAGAACTGGAACAGGACCTTTATCATATCTTCCTCAATGTTGGTATTGACCAAGCTGATGAGTCTTCCATGTCTTTCACTGAATGAAGAGCTCTCGGGAATCCTGGATATAAGCTCCTTAAGCTGAGGAGGGATACGTACAAGGCTGATTTGAATTGTCTTTCTGCGAACAGTTTCCATGTCCTACAAAACAAGAACAAAGATGAAGATTCGAACCCCTGAAATGGTTAGTCAATGCATATGATGTTGGATGATGTCATGATGTTATGATTAAACACACCACAAATATTTATAAAGGCAAACATGTAAGGCACACAAGTCACACAAGACAAGCCCCTAGAGTTTAGGCCAGCATGGGGTCTGGGTATTACCCTCTTGAAGTTGGTGGGTTTAACCTGTCCTATTAGAAGTAACCGGGTTCTAAGGGTCCCAATATCACCGAATTGCTTTCATTGTTCATCGTTTCGATTTAGCCACTGAACTGGCGACCGAAATATTCCAGGAAAGTAACCCTCAATTGAGTGTAGTATCGAGTATCAACCAACCTCGGACTGCACCAAAGTCAGTTATCTCACTACCCTAAAGAGGCCAAGATAGTTCAATTAAGGTTCCTAAGGTCTGTTGATGCTTCATGACACCACGCGGAGGCCCCGTACTCTCCTTGACTGAACTCAAGGGTTACCGGTACACACCAAAGTGCCACATCAACGTAGCAGAATGTTTCAACCATGTCGGTATACCCCGCACAGTTCCCTCACAACCTTGTTGCTACTTTCTAAGAAGGTATCCCCAGATCCGGGTTAGGATCTATAGAACTCCCAAGACAGTCCCACAATTTAAAGCAAGCAAAGAAAGCAATTGAAAACACAGTTATGAACTATCCCTAAGGTACACCTCACTTTATAAAGATTCCCCAGCAGAGTCGCCAGTTCTGTGATCGGTGGATCTGGAACTGACTGTTTAGCGCTGGTTCGCGAAATGTCGCGGAAGCAAGAGTCGCCACCGTCTTTTATTTTCTCCAAATGGAAAGGACAAAAGCACAGAAAAATTCCTTATAGAGATTGCTCTTGGTTCGGGAGGTAGATTTATAGAAAGGGAAGGTGTTAGCACCCTTTCTATCCATGGTTATCCATGGGCTCTTAGATACTTGCTCACTTGTGTTTTCAAAAATGGTTTGTTTGCTTTTCAACTGTGGGTTTTAAAAAGTTTCTTTGAAAATTCCAGTTCGACTCTTGTATCGGTCCTCAAGAGTGTTTGAAAAATTGCTTTCGAAAGCTTTTTGAAAAGGTGTCGGTGTGAAAAGTATTTTTGAATTTTTGTTTGAAATTAGAGCAAGTATCTAGAGTCGTCTACCTACCCTAAGGAATTCGTCTGTGTAGATGTCCTTTAAAGTAGTGCCATCCCACCATTGAGAGGTAGGTAGCACCACCGTTGGAGGTGTTCGGGTCAATTCGAAGGTTCGGGACATGGTGGTCACCGGAGCAATAGGAAGACACCTTAGAAGCTACCCTCATGCCAGGTTCCCGGATCATGAGGACTTACTAAGACATCCTCTACTCGACGATCACCTTTCGAGGGGCAAGGCAACAGTGAGGCGTACCCTAGGGGTGGTGTGTGATTTGTGTGTCGTTTTCAGATATTTTGTCTTGTTCATGTCATGGGTGATCTACGCTTTTGTTTTTATTTTAACATTCATTCTTGCATGCAATTTATTAGCAGTTAAAAAGTTGCGAGAAATATAAAGTTCCTAAACTATTACAAAGGCGCGGGTCCACATCGCCAAATTAAATCCAGGACCCGATTTGACATAAAATAAAGATGCGAGAAATATAAATGTTGAATTTACATGGCTTTGGGAGAATTACATAAAAGGAGGAAATAAAATAGACGCGCGAATTGGAATTGCGATCGAATGCGAGGGCGTTGGACCCTTTTTAATGAAATTAAATTATGATTAACAAATTAATTAAATTAAACTAAAAAGAAAAGATTTTTTTGGAGTTTTTGTATTTATGGATTTTTAAGAAGAAGATTATGGAATTTAAAACCTAATTCTAGTTATTTTTAATTATTTAAGAAAAGCATTAAAATTTAATCTAAAATTAACCTAATTAATTAATACAATTTTATTTACAAAAATATATAATTAATTATTAATATGGTGAAAAAAGGAAAAAAAGATAAAAATATAAAACCCTAATTCTACAATTTTTAAGTTTATGAAAATAATGTCAAAATTAATCCTAGAATTAAAGAACTAAATTAATTAACAAGATTTATTTTAAAAAAGTTTACATGAAATATATTTATATTTTTGAGATTTTCTGATTTTTTTATTATTTTTTATGTTTTATGAAAACAAATTAATTTAAGGAATTAAATTAAAACTAATTAAATAACATAGAAAAAATATGGAAAAGAATAAAAAAACAAACCAATGGGGGGTTCTGTCCCCAAACTGGAGGTCTTTGGCTAGCAATCAGGCCCATTTGTCTCAAGGCCTTGTTGACTTTTCTGGTCACGTGTGTCTGCATTGACTGATGCCTATGGTGCTCCTCAAATCTCAACCTTTGGATTGCCCTCAGTGGCCATGTGGCACGCTTGGATTAGGGGCGTATGGTAGGCCTTTAGATTGAATCTGCATGGGATTATGTTGAAAGAAAAAATATTGAACAAAGTGGGGGACCTGGGAATCGAACCCAGGTCCCAGTGGTTATAGGACAGCGCCTCCACCACTTGTGCCAAATGCTTTCTTTGTAAGATTATTGGAACATGATTATTATAAAAAAAACAACACGCTAATGCTAACAACCAAAAATAAGCGCGCTGAATTTAAATTACCCAACCACAGCTTGCCACACGATCATCTTCTTCGTTGTCCCTGAAACAAAAAATAATTAGCGGGGGTTTTGAACCCCCCCAAAATGCAAGCTTTTCAAAAATAGCGATTAGCCCATCTTGCTATATAAATTAGGCGCGATTGGTGGGTTATGTTCGTCCAAGCTTCCTGAGTCTAGCCATGGTACTAGGATGTCCTAATTTTACAGTATTCAAAAATGCCCAATTTGAAGCTTGAGGAACCCTAGCGTGCTTCAATGGCGAAATCGTGTATGATGCATAAAAGCTTAATTAAAACACATGGTTAGCTTCAGAATGGTCAGATTAGTCCAAATAAATAGAAAGAATGCAATGAAAATGCTTATAAATCGAAACATGAATATGTACAAAATTCGAAACAGGATCACTTAGTTCTACCGTTTCTTGATGTTAGAGTTGATGATTTTGATTCAGACACGTTCCTTGAAGCCTCAGGAATGCAATAGGATAGTTTTCTTGCCCTGAAATGCCTTGGAACCACGTTTTCAGTTTTTGAATTTTTGACAAAAAACACAAACTTTGTTCTTGTTGTCTGGCGCAGCTTAGGGGTCTCTTGGCATTAGGTTTGCATCTTGCTTATGTATGGAATGTATTAGGGTTAAATTCCGAGTCCACAAATCCTTGCATTGATGAAAACAATATTTGATTTCCATGGCATATCTTCCAAATCTTTTTTCACATGTTTTTGATTCCAATCATGACAAAACCTTCCAATTTTGATTATGCACGAATCTTGAGCCTTTAAGAAGAGTTTATCTTGCACAAAAAGATTTAAAAACTTTGGTTTAGTATTTTTCCATATTTTATTTAATTTAAATGAATTAATTGTAATTAAAAATTCAAATAAATAAATAAAAATGATGAATAAATCCCCTTTGGGCCAAATGGTCGTGCATATGCTTTGGATGATGAATCTTGGAAGAAAATGTGGCCCATTAGCAATTTTAAGACATTTGAAGCAAAGTTGACTTTTCAAAATATCCAAAAATTTCCTAACTTCCACAAGGCATATCTTGCTCAATTTTTAAGCTTTGATCATGTTCTTGGACATTTTGGAAAGGTATTGAAGTCCTCTAACCAATTCCTTTGGTCCCATGTCATTTTCATTTACCAATCCCAAGTTATGTCCTTTGACTTAAAGTCTCTTTTTGTTGACTTTTGAAAATGACCTATAATGTTGAAATTGATAACTTTTTGTGAGAGCATTTCTTGGACTTGAAGTGTGAAGAGGAGTTGTAGGGAATGTCTTTCTCTTCAAAATGAGCTTTGGATGGAATTTTTCTGATAATCCATGTGGAAGTTATGCCCTGGTCAAGTTACAGTTGACTTTTTCAACTGTCCAAATATGGAAACTTTTGCATCTTGAGACTTTTTGAGCCAAGCTTTGAGAATCATGATCAAGCATTGATCAAATGATGTTTGTGGCTTAAAAATGAGATGTTGACCAAAAATTTGAACTTTTGACAGTCAAATGACCATTTTGCCCCTACAGTTGACTGTAGTGCAATTAGGGTTTTTGACTGTGCAATTTTGTGCTGTGAGTCTTGAAACTTGACATGATGATGCTTGACCATGTTTATAGGCATGTGGGACTTGATTGGACCCTTGGAAACTTCATTTTCTTTGTCAGAACCAAAACCCTAGTTTTTGACTGTTAGGAGGCCCTTGAACTGTGCAACCCTTGGGGAGATTTTGAAGCTTTGACTTGGCAAATCTTGAAGAATATGGGAGGGCAAATTTTGGGGTACAACAGCAGACCACTTGGCACATCAGGCAGTAGACGACTATCAGTCAATGAACTTCGAGTTTCCAGACGAGAGCATCATGATAGTGACTAATTGTGAAGTACCTGGACCGGATGAAGGACCTGAGGAAGGATCCCGATGGTCTATGCACTTTGACGGAGCCTCCAACGCTTTGGGTAACGGCATCGGCGCTGTAATCATATCCCCTCAAGGCACTCATACTCCACTTACTGCCCGGCTATGTTTCAACTGCACCAACAACATGGCGGAGTATGAGGCATGCATCATGGGTCTTCAAGCTGCGATTGACTTAAGGATTAAGTTTCTGAGTGTCTTCGGAGATTCCGCTCTCGTGATCAATCAGATCAAAGGCGAGTGGGATACGAAACATCCGAACCTTATTCCTTGCAAAGAATGTGTGTTGACATTGATCCCCCATTTCACAGAGATAACTTTTGAACATTTCCCAAGAGAGGAGAATCAGTTGGCTGACGCGTTAGCTACGATGTCTTCCATGTTCAAGGTCAAATGGGACAATGAGGCTCCCCGGGTCATCATCTGGAAACTGGACGAACCAGCATACTGTTGTGATCTCGAGGCTGAGGTAGTGACTGAGAAACCTTGGTACCATGAGGTAAAGAGGTACTTGGAAGCTCAAGAGTATCCTGAAGGAGCATCTGTCAATGATAAGAAGTTTCTGAGAAGGTTCGCAGCGAAGTTCTTCCTTAGCAACGACATCCTGTACAAGCGAAACCATGATTCGACCTTATTACGTTGTGTGGATAAAGCTGAAGTAGAAAGGATCATGGCAGAGCTACATGAAGGTACCTTTGGAACACATTCCAGTGGACACACTATGTGTAGTTGTTTAGTTATTGGCTTGCATTTTTGGTAAATCCCAAGTGTATGTGTGAATGTCATGATTGATGTCATAACATTCTAGTTTAGTTTGTACTGATTCATTAGGTACCTTTGCAGAAAAATATTGTCATACAGGTACTGATGTTTATGAGTGTGTATCTGAGCATTTTGCAAAATGATCACATTTACCAAAATCAGTAAACAGGAATTCAGATGTCATAACAAATGTTAAGACATCCTGTTCTGATCTAACAGGTTTGCAGTTTGGTTAATTCTGAGTTTTTTCAGGAAAATGACTCAGTCTTTCCAGAACAGAATCCTGCATTTTCTTTGGGTTAACCTAGCTCAACCTAACCTGGTTGATAAAGTCCTGTGACCTAGTCTTAAGGTCAAATGGAATTAACCCTAGCTTTTTGGGGAAACCCTAACTGAAGATGCAGCTGCTATATATTCAACAGAGCTGCTGTTTTGAAAGCAATCCCTTGTTGACAGAAGATCATTTAGAAGCTGTATAGTTTTAACTATTGTAATCCAAGCAATTATCATTGTGATAAGTGACTTGGAATAGGTTTTTAATTGTAAGGGTTGTGTAGCACTCAAAGCTTTGAAGCAAGAGTGTTTGTATGTCTCTTGACTAAAGCTATGAAGCAGAGTCAAGTTAGGTGTGTGTATCACTCAAAGCTGTGAAGCAAGAGTGGTTGGGTTGCTTGATTAAAAAGCTGTGAAGCTTAATCAAGTGTATGTTTTTGAAGAGTGTCTTCATCAATTCATTAGTCAAATTGTTTTATGTATCACTGCTGTGATTGAGGGGGAGTGAGTAGGAACTCAGATTTAAGTTGTACTTAGATTGAAGTTGCATTGGGTAGGTCTTAAGTGAAGGAGATAAACTGGTTGGTTTATTCCTGAATTAACATCTCTTATAGTGGATTTCCTCCCTGGCTTGGTAGCCCCCAGAGTAGGTGTTGTTGCACACTGAACTGGGTAAACAATTGACTGTGTTCTTTACTGTTTTTATATTTACTGTCTTATAGAAAGTCAGACACGGTGTCACAACATTGAACGTGACATTGAGTATCTGCAGCCAGAATTTCACTATGGCAAAGAAAATCCTTCGGGCAGGGTATTTCTGGTCCACAATGGAAGCCGACTGTTACCAACATTCTTGGACATGTCATAAATGCCAGATTTATGCAAATAAGGTGCACGTTCCTCCAGTTCCTCTGAATGTCTTGACTGCACCTTGGCCGTTTGCAATGTGGGGCATAGATATGATCGGCGAGATTAAACCTACGGCATCTAATGGGCATCGCTTCATTCTGGTAGCGATTGATTACTTTACAAAGTGGGTTGAAGCAGCTTCTTATGCCACTGTAACCAAGAACGTTGTGGCACGGCTCATTCGGCACAACCTGATCTGTCGATACGGTGTCCCAGAAAGAATCATTACAGATAACGGTACCAATCTTAATAACAAGATGATCACTAAGCTCTGCGAGCAATTTAAGATACAACACCACAACTCTTCTCCTTACCGGCCGAAGATGAAGGGGGCTGTAGAAGCAGCGAATAAGAATATCAAGAAAATCGTACAGAAGATGACAGTGACCTATAAAGATTGGCACGAGATGTTACCGTTTGCTCTACATGGGTACCGTACCTCAGCAAGGACGTCAACCGGGGCAACTCCCTTCTCCTTGGTCTACGGTATGGAGGCAGTCTTACCGATCGAAGTGCAAATACCCTCTCTCCGGATAATGAAGGAAGCAGATCTGAGCAAAGATGATTGGATCCAGACACGACTTGATCAGTTAAACTTAATTGACGAAAAGAGACTCACTGCTATTTGTCATGGTCAGACGTACCAAAAACGGATGATCAGGGCATTTAACAAAAAGGTCAGACCACAAGAGTATCAAGTTGGGGATCTGGTAATCAAGCGCATCATTCTTCCTCAGAGTGATCCCAGGGGCAAATTGACCCCTATGTACGAAGGGCCATTTGTGGTTAAACATGTGTTCTCAGGAGGAGCCATGATCCTAACCACCATGGATGGTGACGACCTTCCTCACCCCGCTAATGCAGACATAGTAAAAAGATACTACGCATGATAAAAGACCCGCTAGGTTGACATACCTAGGCAAAAATTAGGGCTTCCCGGCGAACCAAAAGGGTTCAGGCAAAATGAGGGATGAAATAAAAAAAATCTGTACACCCGGCAAGTCGAAAACCTGAAAAGGCGGCTTGGGAAAAAATGGGTATCCCGGTGGACTGAAAACCCGAAAGGGCGGTCCAGGCAAAAGTTAGGGATAAAGCGTAATACTATGTCTCATTAGATCACCTTGCATCCGGAATCCGGTATCTACATCAAGTTCAGACGGCATCGATCAATCAGCTTCATCGTCAACTGAGCAGCAAAGTGATGAGACGCTCGAAGATATAAAGGCGATAGTAGAGTTGGAACCCAGTGGGATTATTCTTTTCACATAGCTGTTTTGTTTTCCCTTTGTACAAATTGTATAAACTCTTTTGTTCGGCGGCGTTCTCTTACTAGGACGTCAGCCTCTTGTACATAAACGCCTATTTACAGGAAAATTCAAAAATCAATATAAATTCACTTTTCAGACAAATTGCCAATTGTTTTTCCTTTTTCTGTTTTGTTTTGTGAAGAACGTCCAAGGTTCAATTTGTGATATATGCATTTGACGCTAATTGCTAACTCATAAATGTTTACATACGAAACAAAAGATTAATTACAGGTAACATTAGAAACAGGGGCAATAATGAGTGGTCTAAGCGATCTAATTTCTCTGTCTGCCAAGGTACCAAGGTAAGTTCAGCTGAAGAACATAACCAATATATCTTAATTCCCAAGAGAGTGAGCCAGCAAGTCCATGCACTCTCCCTAAGCAGAATTAGTCCACAGGTAGCCTTAAGGAAGTTGGGTATCCTCCAGCAGATCTCAACATTCCTCAGCGGAGTATTCGAATATTCTTAACAAGCATCCTCGGCAGTCTTGATCAAAGATTGTTCCCCGGCGGTATACCAGACATTCAGCGGAGCCACTTCCCCAGTACATCTCAAAATTTCCCCAGGAGAGTCCAGCCTGAAGTTCCCCTAGGAAAGTGGAATCCATCTCCCCAGCAGTAAGCTTATCCCCAGTAGATTCTGGAAGCTTATCTCCTGTAGAGCACGAATGCGTCTCCCGGCTTTATTCAAAGGTTATTTCCCTACCAGGATATAACTGGGTTATCCTCAGCCAAAAGCCACGGAAAGATCGTCCCCGACGAAGTCTTCTTATCCCCAGCGGAGTCTATTAAAACTTCCAACATAACAACGGTATCCCCAGCGGAGTTACCATCAACATCTCAACAGAGTACCTCTCTTCCCACAGAGTATTGTTCCCCAGCAAGATCGCTAGAGTAATTTTCTCCCTGCAGAGTAATCCATTCGCCAAGTCTATTCCCCAACGGAGTCATCTTCTCCTACCGGTATTCTTGCAACCATCACTTCCCAGCGGAAACAACAAAGCACTATTCTTCAAACATCATCCCAGGATTTAACTTCCCGGCACCCGTCAAGGATTTATTTTCCTAAGACAAAAACATACATTCATAAACATCGCATCTTCATACATTATCACACGCATATACGCATCATAAACATACAATCTCACTTATCACATCTCGCATGTCATACATCATGACGTCGCATACAACTAACGTTTTGTCTTTTCAGGACAAAGGTTAATACAAAGATGGTTACCATCAACGGTCGCAACTAAAGATCCGATTCCTGTATCTCGCCAGGGTGTATCTGTTGACGATCGATTCCAGACCCGATTCCTGTATCTTGCCAGGGTGCGTCTGAAGAGTTTGAGGATCCGATTCCTATATCTTGCCAGGGTGTATCTGTTGACGACTAGCATTACCAGACCCGATTCCTGTATCTTGCCAGGGTGCGTCTGAAGAGTTTGAGGATCCGATGCCTGTATCTTGCCAGGGTGTATCTGTTGACGACTAGCATTACCAGACCCGATTCCTGTATCTTGCCAGGGTGCGTCTGAAGAGTTCGAGGATCTGATTCCTGTATCTTGCCAGGGTGTATCTGTTGACGACTAACATTACCAGACCCGATTCCTGTATCTTGCCAGGGTGCGTCTGAAGAGTTTGAGGATCTGATTCCTGTATCTTGCCAGGGTGTATCTGTTGACAACTAACATTACCAGACCCGATTCCTGTATCTTGCCAGGGTGCGTCTGAAGAGTTCGAGGATCCGATTCCTGTATCTTGCCAGGGTGTATCTGTTGACAACTAGCATTACCAGACCCGATTCCTGTATCTTGCCAGGGTGCGTCTGAAGAGTTTGAGGATCCGATTCCTGTATCTTACCAGGGTGTATCTATTGACGACTAGCATTACCAGACCCGATTTCTGTATCTTGCCAGGGTGCGTCTGAAGAGTTTGTAGATCCGATTCCTGTATCTTGCTAGGGTGTATCTGTTGACGACTGTATTCTCCAGACTTGATTCCTGTATCTCGCCAGGGCACGTCTGAAGAGTTTAAAGATCCGATTCCTGTATCCAGCCAGGGCGCATCTACATAAAAAGTTTGAAAATCAACTCCTGTAACAGGCCAGGTAATTATCTTTCTTTTTCAGGTACGCAAGTTCTCGCTAAGGAAACTCTTACGCGATCGACACCCCGATGGCATCTATAAGCCATCCACCTATCCATCACCTCTCAACATGGCATCTATAAGCCCATCCTCCTATCCACCATCTCTCCAAATGGCGTCTGTAAGCCCATTCACGCTATCACGCTGCTGATACTCAACTATGTGAGTGCAAATTTCTGGGCACTCTAGTGTTCAATCATCTTCCACCTTCGGATTACGAAAGGCACGCCAGCCAATCTACACCCTCAGGTTTAAGAAGATTGAACAGGGGCAACTGTTGTACCTCAAAATTTGCCCTCCCATATTCTTCAAGATTTGCCAAGATCATACTTCAAAATCTCTCAAGGGTTGCACAGTCCAAATGGCCTCCTAACAGTCAAAAATTAGGGTTTTGGTTCTGGCAAAGAAGTTGAAGTTTTCAAGGGTCCAAACAAGTCCCACATGCCTATAAACATTGTCAAGCATCCTCATTCCAAGTTTCAAGACTCACAACACAAAATTGCACAGTCAAAAACCCTAATTGCCCTACAGTCAACTGCAGGGGCAAAATGGTCATTTGACAGTCAAAAGTCCAAATTTTTGGTGAACATCTTATTTTGAAGCCACAAACATCATTTGATCAATTCTTGATCATGATTCTCAAAGCATGGCTCAAAAAGTCTCAAGATGCAAAAGTTTCTATTTTTGGACAGTTGAAAAAGTCAACTGCAAATTGACCAGGGCATAACTTCCACATGGTTTATCAGAAAAATCCCATCCAAAGCTCATTTTAAATAGAATGACATTTCCTACAACTCCTATTCACACTTCAAGTCCAAGAAATTCTCTCACAAAAAGATATCAATCTCAACATTATAGGTCATTTTCAAAAGTCAACAAAAAGGCACTTTAAGTCAAAGACCATAACTTGAGATTGGTAAGTCAAAATGACATGGGACCAAAGGCATTGGTTAGAGGACTTCAAGACCTTTCCAAAATGTCCAAGAACATGATCAAAGCTAAAAAATTGAGCAAGATATGCCTTGTGGAAGTTGGGAAATTTTTGGGAATTTTGAAAAGTCAACTTTGCTTCAAATGCCTCAAAATTGATAATGGGCCTCAATTTCTTCCATGAATCATCACCCAAAAGCTATGAACGACCCATTAAGCTAAAAGGGAGTTATTTTCTTATTTTTAATTAATTAATTGAATTTTTAATCCTATTAATTCATTTAATTAAAATTAATTATGAGAAAAATACTAAAACATGTTTTCCAAATCTTTTTGTGCAGCATATTCTCCCATTAAGACCTAAATATTTCGTGTACCACATCAAAGAGACCAAATCTTCCAAATAGGCAAGTTTTCATGGCAAAAAGGATTGAAAAAGATATGCAAAATCAAAAATTCAAAAGCATTGAAACAATGGATCATGGGCTTATTTTTCTAACCTAATTCATTCACACATATATGCACAATTGAACCCTAATGAGAAGAACACAGAAGCTGCGCTCAGAACAAAGCAACAAACTTGCATTTTTGACAAAAAAATTAAAAACTGTTTTCATAGTTGCTGTGCGTTTCAAGGCCAAAAAGCCATTCCAAAAGCTTGCTTACACATCCAGGAAGGGATTGCAATAAAAAACACAACCCCTAACCTCAAGAATTGGTAGAATGAAGTCTCCCTGTTCATAGCTTTTTTCATATTCGTGTTTGAATTTGCATACATTTTTCATACGTTTTAAGCATTGATTTACACTAACATGAACTCTCTGAAGCCATTGGTGTTCTTTAATTGAATTAATATTGCTCGTGTCAAAAGTTGCCATGAAAGCTTTTTAGGGTTTCTGAAGCTCAGATTTGGGGTTTTGCATATATGGAAAAATTAGGCCATGAAACCTAGGCCATTGGACTCGTGACATTCCAACGAAGCCAAATCACTCATCGCGCCCTTTTTATACTTGCACAGGAGCTAATCGCTATTTTTATTGTTTGAGTTTAGTGGGGGTTTAAAACCCCCGCTATCTATCTTGTATTTTCAGGTAAAACGAAGGAGAAGGTAGACGTGTCTCATCCAGACTGGACATTTTGAATTTAGCGCGTTTTTTCAGGCCACCAGCGCTTTTTCACATATGTTATCCATTGTCCATTATAATATCAAAGAAACTCAATAGCACGGTTGGTAAATGCGTTGGCATACAGGTATTGGGACCTGGGTTCGATTCCCAGGTCCCCCAATTCTTCTATAATATTTTTCCTAATATGTTTCTATGCAGGGTGCTCACAAGGGTCCATTGTACAACCTTATCTCCTGGTCTGCCAAGTGTCCATATGCTCTGATCTGAAGGCCACAAAAGTGGCTCATCATGCGCGTTAGTCAACTGCCTCCCACGTGATCACTGAAAGTCAAACGGGCTTGGGATTCTTGGGCCAAAAATGCTTCAAATACACCTCCTTTAGGGGCCTGATACCCCATGGTTTGTTCCATTCTCACTCTTCATTTATTTTTTTTCCTTTTATTATTTAAATTGTTTTTTTTAATTAATTGTTTTCTTTAATTCTGCCAAAAATAATTTTTATAACACCAAAAAATCAGAAATCATAAAAGTAAAAAAAATATATTTTATTTAATATTTAGTTCATTAATATTTTGTAAATAAATTTTCAATAATCAATTTAGTTTAAATTTAGGTTTTCAACTTTAATGTTTTTTTCTAAATAACTAAAATACATAAAAATTAGGTTTTTAGCATTTTTATTCTTTTCTCATTAAATAAATTTCTCTTATTATTAGTATTATTAACTGTTAATTATTTTGTAAATAAACATGTAATTAAATAATTAGCATAAATTAGGTTAAAACTTTAATTCTTTTCTTTAACAATTAAAAACATGTAGAATTAGGGTTTCTGTTCCTTTTAATTTTCTTTATTTTCATAAATACAAAAAACATCAAAAATAACTTCTTTTCCTTATTAAATAATTTAATTAATTTGTAATTTCAATTTAATTTCTTTAAAGGGTCCAACGCCCTCGCACCTTCGAATATAATTTCTTTTCGCGCGTTTATCTTATTTTCTTTGTGAAATTTATGTAATTGCCCCAAAGCCTTGTAATAGTAATTAGGACCTTTATTTTCCGCATTTTTATTCAAATCGGGTCTTTGTTAATTTGGCGATGTATAGACCCGCGCCTTGTAATAGCGTAGGACTTTATTTTTCCGCATTTTAATTTCCGCACCCCTAAACTGTTAATCACATGAAAGAATGAATGGCCCAAATAAAATCAAAACGTAGCTCACCCAATGCATGATCAAGATAAAACATAACTGAAAATGACACATAATTCACACACCACTCTTAGGGTACGCCTTACTGTTGCCTTGCCTCTCGAAACGTGGTCGTCGAGTATAGGACGTTTTAGTAAGTCCTCATGTCCATGAACATGGCATGAGGGTAGCTTCTAAGGTGTCCTACTGTTGCTCTGGTGACCACACTGTCCCTAACAAACGAATTGACCCGAACACCTCCAACAGTGGTGCTACCTATCTCTCAATGGTGGGATAGCACTGCCTTAAGGACATTTACACAGCCTAATTCCTTTGGGTAGGTAGATGACTCGTAGATATTTGCTCTAATTCAAAACAAATCAAATCAAAAACTCTTTTCACACCGACACTTTCAAAAGCTTTCAAAAAACAATTTTTCAAACACTCTTGAGGACTGATACAAGAGTCGATCTGAAACTTTCAAAGAAACTTTTTCAAACCCACTCACGATTGAAAAGCAAACATTTTTGAAAACACAATGAGCAAGTATCTAAGAGCCCATGGATAACCATGGATAGAAAGGGTGCTAACACCTTCCCTTTCTATAAATCTACCTCCCGAACCGAGGAACTATCTCATAAGGAATTTTCTGTGCTTTTGTCCTTTCCATATTGGAGAAAATAAAAGACGGTGGCGACTCTTGCTTCCGCGACATTTCGCGAACCAACGTTAAACAGTCAGTTCCAGATCCACCGATCATACTCTCATTCTCAGTTCCTCACAGGATATTCAGATATTCCCCAGTGAAGATCTCCTCAAGACAGGAATCCCCAGTAGATTGGTATACAACCCAAGCTCCTGGTTCCCCAACAGCGGTCCAAGGATTTCTCATCTTCAGCAATCAGAGATTCTTGCAATCCCCTGCAGCAGTCAAAGATTCACTTTCCCCGACGGCAGTCAAGATTCTATTATCTCCAGCCATCCAGGATTCATCTATCCTCAGCAAGACAGCTCATCAGCTTACATGCGCATTCATCACATTCATATCATAAACATTGATATAACATGCATTACATCATGCATCATGACATTGCATACAACTAACTCTTTACCTTTTCAGGAAAGATCAGTCAACAGACAAAGATCATCATCTTCTGAGATTCCTTCTAGAAATAGTTCAGATGTGACCCAGACATGGCGACATTCTGATACTTATTCCAGATTCATCCAGATGCAGTTTTACACGGACTCATCATCAGGAAACCCTACACTGGTTCCTTCTCAAATTCAGATGCAGTTTTACACGGACTCATCATCAGGAAACCCTACACCGGTTCCTTCTCCACTTCAAGACTTCTGAAAACAGTTTACGGGTCTCCAGACACGAATGTTAACCTATCGCTTGTTCAGATTCTTAAACCTCTGAAAACAGTTTACAGATTCTCCAAATACAGATGTTAATCTATCGCTTGTTCAGACTCAACTTTTGTAAACAGTTCACGGACGCTTCCCAACATGGATGTTGATCTATTGCTTATTCAACTTCAACTCCTGAAAACAGTTTACGGATTCTCCAAACATGGATGTCGATCTATTGCTTGTTCAGAACCCCTAAGTTCAGAAATGTTCCAAAACATGGGCACCTTTCTGATACTCATGTCTTTCACCTACAACAAACACTTCCAGATGGCATCTCTAAGCCCATCCTCCTACCAACAATTTCCAGATGGCATCTCTAAGCCCATCCCCCGACAAGATCCTGTCACATCTCCAGATGGCATCTTTAAGCCCATCTCCAAATGGCATCTTTAAGCCCATTCCCTCTACCATCACATCACCGAGTGCAAATTTTTTGGGCACTCTAGTGTCCAATCTCCTTTTACCCTCGAGTCGCGAAAGACAAGCCTGCCAATCTAACTCTTCAGGTTCAATAAGATTGAACAGGGGCAACTGTTGTACCCCAAAATTTTCCCTCTCTTTTCCCCGAGAAATCACAGCTTCGGGTTTTCCCTGACTTTTCAGATTGGCGTAAGAATCAGTCAAACAGACTTTTTCTTATCAGTTTATCCAAATTAGGGTTTTCATGGACTCTGGAACAGTCAAGCAGATTATTAGGGTTTGGTTGAGTTTGGCTCAGGGTTTGATCAGGCAGGCGCTTCTTTGACATTAAATCAAGAACTAGGGTTTGTGCGCGCATTCTCAGAAAGAATTAATTCTACAGTTCTTTTCAATTTACTCTGGGATATGGTTTGAGGCTTCTGATTGAGAGTTTGCAGTGTTTGATTTAATCAGTGAAATAAAGGACATATGGACGTTTGTTTGATTAACTGTGCAATGTTTTGGATTATTCGAAACGCCGAACGTTTATTGATTATTTATCATTTCTAAGTTAAAATTATTGGATAAATTCCAGTTATTATAATTCAAGAAATATAAATAATTAAGAAAACAATTGAAGAGGAATTAAAGAGATATCTGACAAAAGACTTTTATTTATTTTTAATTATTGGTACAAGTGTTATTTAAATACAAGTAATTTTATTTACAAGTATTTATAATAATATTTATTACAAGTGATTAAAATAAAATAAAAGACTATATCCTAAAAGTCTTGAAATCTTTATCTTCTACTGCTACTCCCCTTTGCTCAATTGGTATTTACCTGCAAAAAAGAAAAGGAAGAAGTCAAATGCAGATGAATTTAAAAAGTATTTCGCAGACAAATATTTAAAACTCATAATTAAAAGTGATTGGCCAGAATCAGTTGTTTGCCCTCTCTGCAAATCACAAGAAAACTCTTGGTTCACAAAGAGGGATAGAAAATTATCTTGCAAGCATTGGAATTAATTAAATGTACAAGGCTGCATAGTTTCAAATTGCAAAGTGTCAACAAAAATGTCAAAATGCACAAAGCTACTGAATATGCCAAGTACAAAGCTGCATAGTTCAAAATTCTAAACTAAGTCACAAATTGCAAACTGAAAAATGCCTAACCAAGTCCAATGTCAACTAAACTGTCCAAAAGCTGTACAAAGAAGATATAGAAATATATCAAAAGCCAAAAGCTGTCAACAAGTACACAAAAGGCAGAAAATCTGGAAAAGAAGATAAGAGATATGCAGAGCAAAACCACAATGCAAGAAACATATTCAAATTTACATCATTTTCCAGGCCACACTTTTTCAGAGATAGTACAGTCTAAGCAATAAACAATGCTTTTTCTGATAGAGAGAGAAAAGAGAGAGAGAGAGAAGAGGCTTACAGTATAGAAGGCTTAAGGACAAGGATATAACAAAGAAGTATCAGAACAAAAAGGGAAGAGGCAGAATATCACAAAAACAAGATACCACAACTGTAACATTGCAAACAACCTCCAACCTTTCAAACCTGCTAACCTCTAACCTGCTTCAAACACAACCTTTCAAACCTGCTTGCCTCTAACCTGCTTCAAACAGAAGCCCTTTCAAAAAAAGCCTCAAGCCTTTCAAAACTCAGCCTGAAGCCTGTATCAAAAAAGACCACAAAACTGTAACATAGCAAAAATCACAGCAAGTCTGTAGCCTCAAACCAAAAGCAAACATAACATAAGTCCTGAAACATGTCAAACATTCAAACTGCCTCAAAACCCGTTACATAACACAAGCTTAAGAAAACAGCCTCAAGCCTCAAAACTACCATACAAACATTCAACCACAAACCTGTGGCCAAAGCCTAAACACCCTGCCTGTTCCAAAACAACAAAGCTTTGAAACTTACAAAACAGAAAAGCCTAAAACACAAGCTTGCCTCTAACCCTTTCAAAGAAAAACATCACTAACCCTAACAATCTTTGTTCAAAATCCAATCCATCCAAATGTCCAAATAACAAAAATGAGTGCCTCAGAACTAGGTTCATCATAGGCGAAGCTAGCTCAGTCCAAAAGAGAGAAAGAGAATCAGAATAAGGCAAGCATTCAAGCAACCAGAAGTGAAACGATAAGCTAACAAAGAACTCAGATTCAAACATCATCATTGATAAAAAGTTCATCATGAAGCAACAACATCCAAACCCTCAGAGCTAAGCTCATCACAGGGTCCAACAACAGAGCAATTCAGAATCAATATCATCAAATTCAGAGGAAATAAACATATAGAAGCAAGCAATCAGAGCAAGCAAGCAATCAGAAGAGGAAAAGAAAGTTAAACTAGGGTTTTCAGAAAGCATTCATCACTAAACCATAAAAGCAAGATACGTGGTTACCAGAGCAAGCTAGCATCACTACTCCCTCCGCCTCCGGCCGCCTAAGGCGCCTCCAGTCCATTCCTCTGTCTCCAACAAAGGTATCGTCCTCTTCCTTCTCACGCACCTCAAACATAAATAAATAACACCAAATAATAACGTAAAGATCAGAACAAGGAAAATTTGAAACATGCAAAACTGAAAACCTTAAAAACGCGTTAAAATAGAAAAGGCTACCTTTCCTTTATCACTGTCTTGCTCAACCTTGGAGAGAGGGAGATGGAGGTAGCGCCTAGTAGCTTGAGGCAAGGAGGCGAGCGTTCAGTGGCCCCATTTTGAGAAAGATGAAGACGAAGAGGGAAGATGGAAGCGGCGCTGTTCTAAGCAAAGGACTATAACCCTAAGTTCTGAGATAAACTCATTGAAACCCTAAAACAAATTGTCAAACTCGTGTTTGGGCCTCTGCCTTGACTAACTTGCTTAAGCCCAACGTGTTGCTGGCATTACACCCCCCCCCCCCCCCCCCCTTTACTTAAATCTGTTTGTTTGTGTTGCTTGGGCCTGCCCTCACAAAAACCCCCTAAAGCCCATTTAATTCTTTTTAAAAAAAATTAATACTCTCTTTTTTATCACATTATATCTTTTTTTGTTAAATAAATTAATATACTAATTGTTCACATTAAGTTTTTATTAACAATACATTTTTTATTATTGCACTTAAAAATATGTAAATTTTAGATTTAATTAGGTTAATAGTTTTTTTTGTCTTAAAACTCTTTTTTAATTTAAATCTTGTACATAAAAATATCAATAAAATACATAAAAAATAGACTTTTTTTAAGGTTGAATATTCCCTTTTTTTTAACTAAAACATTTGTTTGTATATAATCAACAAAAATCCAAAGATAAATAATAATACTTAATAAATACATATTTGCATCATGTGTAAATAATCACATACACTTTCACAAATACTTTCGATACATTGCTTTTATTCTTATACATTGCTACATCTTACATTGAGAATACGATTCAATTTGGTTGTAAATATTATTTGGACACTACTATTCCGAAAAGTCTCATCCCCCATTTGTAAATATTTGTACCCCCATCCCCGGATACTTATTTGTAATAGTTTAGGACTTTAAATTCCCGCAATTTATCGCTTTCAATTATACCATGTTTAGACTTAGGGTTTGTATGCCAATAAAATCAACTGCTAGATAACCTAACACAAAGATAAATGCAAGACAATCAATACACAATTCACACTTGCACCCCTAGGGTAATCCCGCTTGTTGCCTTCCAAAATGGGCCATGTTGCATGTTGAGTTTCTTTGGCAAAACAAAAACAAATCAAATGATCATAGTCCCTCGATGACGCTTTCGAAGTTGCCTAAAACAAATGATCATAGTCCCTCGATGAAGCTTTCTCAAGTTGCCTAAAAAATGATCAAGTCCCTTAAAGGAAAAATTGCCAAAGACGCTTGACACCATTGCATTCATGGTCTATACGATGACCCGCGCCTGTCCTGTTAACATCCTAACACAAGATTGTCCACCAAATACAATGGTGGAACAATACTGTTAAAAGGGTTAAAACATGAGAAAAATCTTTGAGTAAATTTAGGGGTAGACAACTCTTAGTTACTTGATCAAACTTGCAAAACACACTTGCCTATTTTCAAAACACACTCCACAACACAACTTTCAAAACAACTTTCAAAAACCTTGAAACATCTTTTCGAAAAGACAAACACCTTTGTAAAACATTCGAGTAAAGAATTGTTACAACGGTTGCCTAGACAAGGCATCTTTTTCAAAACATTTTCAAAACCCACACACACAAAGCACCATTTCAAACAATTGAAAATCAAGGCAAGTGATCTAAAACAAGTAACTAAGAGCCCATGGATAACCATGGATGAAAAGGGTGCTAATACCTTCCCTTTTCATAATCTACCCCCCGAACCCACGAAAACATCTCAAAGGTTTTTCCTATGCTTTTTAACCTTTCCTTTAGGATAAAATAAAAAGTCGGTGGCGACTCTTGCTAAACCGAACAAGTGCGAAAACAAACGCAAAAACTCAAGTCAGTTCTCCCACCGTATCACAGAACTGGCGACTCTGCTGGGGACAAACTTAAAAGTGGGGTTACCTTAGGGTTTAGATCACCTTTACATACTTGCTTTGATTACTTTGTTTGCTTTACTTTTTGGGTCCTTGTTTGGGTTTGTTGTAAATCCTACACCCGGATTTGGGGGCACCTTTTTAGGTAAATAGCAATAAAACTGTGAGGGAACTGTGCGGGGTATACCGACATGGTTGAAGCAGTAAGCTATGTTAGTGTGACATATTTGTGAGTACCGGTAACCCTTGAGTTCAATCAAGGAGAGTACGGGGCCGCTGAGTGATGACATGAAGCACTAACGAACTCTTAGAACCTTTACTTGACCATCTTAGCCTTTTTAGGGGTAGTGAGATGACCGACTTTGGTGCAGTCCGAATTTGGTAGATACTCGATACTACACTCATTGAGGGTTGTTTTCTTGGAATATTTTGGTCGCCAGTTAAGTGGCTAAACCAAAACAATGAACACAGAAAATAATCCAATGATATTGAGCTCCTTAGAACCCGGTTTCTATTCTAGGACAGGATGAGCCAACTAACTTCAAGAGGGTACTTACCTATAAACCCCATGCAAGCCTAAACCTAAGGACTTATTTGCTTTGTGTGAATATGATTACCTGTATATACACTCACTTGCTTTTGCATACATGTACATAACATCATAACATCATACCATAGCATTTTCAATAACCATTTCAAGGATCTCGAGGGTCTTTTGATGCAGGGTCACGTTGAACCAGACGTCTACCAAGGGGCAAGAGGTTTCTCCTCTAAACGAATGCCATCAAAGATCAAGTGCAACAACTTGAATCAGAGGCTATGACCCACTTGACATGGTGAGCTTGATTCTCATGGAAAGACATCCACCGGTGCAAAGTTCTCCAATCAAAGACCAAAGTTCAACCTCTAACATTCTCTTGTGTTTACCCCAAGAGATCCTAGAAAACATGCATTCACATATCATGCATTGCATCATAGCAATTCTTTCATTTTTAGGTTTCCTTACTCTCCTACTATTTATTTCAGTAGAGATGGCTCTAGAGTGGACTGTCAAAGATATCCAGGATCAAAATGCTCAACTTCAGGAAATGTTCTTGAACCTGTCCCAGGGACAAGAAGAAGTGAAAGCTCTCCTCACCAGGGGAATGGTCCAGGGGAATTCAAGCAATGCCAGGAGTGATCAGTTGGAAGAACTTCAGTCTGAGCTGACAACAATGAGGATCCAAATGATGGGACAACTGGTGGGTCAGATGGATCTTATCCAGGACTTGGCTCAAAAACAAGAGGAGCTCAGAGTCCTCGTCAACCAACTGCTTCGGGACAACCAAGTGGGGCAAACATATGAGGTTGAAGAGCAAGTCATCACTCAACCCCCCTTGGGCCAAGAAGACAAGGGAAAGGCTCCTCTACTTGCTTCAGGGTCACAAGCTCATCAACAACCTCGTCAACGTCAACGGGGTAATTGGCGTAAGCAAGATACATCGAGAAGACAGTTCACTGAGACTGACATACCGTCATCTCTAATACTGGAGCGCTTGTTGGAGGTCAATCTGACTGTTTTGAGGGATCCTATTCGGAAGCCCAATACCTCCGCTCCTAGCTATCATCCCGATGCATTTTGTGTATACCACTCCTATAGCCCGGGACATGACACCGATGATTGTTGGGCCTTGAAGAACAAGATTCAAGATCTGATTGACATTAGGGTGCTGAGATTCATGCCAGATGGCGAGATGAAAATCTTCCGTTAAGGGTTTCTCCACCTGAATTGACAAGGCTCAAACTGAGAGACCTTTATTCCATTTGAATTTTCAAAGTTGTAATCTTTTTGTTATTCAAACAATTATCTATTAATGTCAAACTTTGTTTCATTAATGCATTGCATATGTTTGTCTTGAATTCATCCATTCGTTTTCACTACTCTTATGCTTTCTTTATGATATTTAACTCTTGATAAAAAGCTGCAAGCCTTTAGAGGGAGGATGACGAAACAATACCATAATCTCATACAATATGCTTTTGAACAGACTTTGCTGATGATGTACAGGCATTTCTTTCAATTCCCAAACACTGGAGTTATAAGGAAGATAATCCCTAGTCAACCCCTTCGAGCCAAAGAAGTAGGAGTTTTCTGTTCTAAACAAATTAAAACCTTTGATTAAACTTGGGGCAGGGTAATCGCTCAGTTAATTCAAAAAAAAAGATGCGCATTGAAGTCGCAAACTCTCAGTTCGTAATACAACGAACGACATCAAAAAAAAGAAAAACATTCCTTTGGAATCAAAAGACAGTGATGGTTCCTCATCTCATAGGCAGTCATTATCTCTCAAAAAAAAAGCCCACTAAGCCAAAACCTATAAAGGAAGCTTAAGAAAGTTGGGGCATCCCGCTGACTGTAATCTCGAAAAACAGGAACAGTCAGGCAAAAGTTAGGGATAACGAATCAAAAGAACGAGGTCACTATGAATCCTCAAACAACATGAAAAATGTTGGAAAAATGACTGCCCTCCAACAAATTCAACTTGTGTGAATCATCACCAAAAAAGTCGTTCCAAACTCGAATAGAGTTCGACGCACAATTAACTGAGTCTAGGATTGAAGGACATCACGAAGAGCGGGTGGGTACAAATATACTTTGAGCCTTTATCCTTTGTTTCTTAAACCGTGAACCAAGCCACGTTACAACCCTTCAAAAGTCCTAATTGAAGCATGGGTTAGTTCGAAAGCATACTGTTACAAAAGGTACCCTGACTCCTGTAAGGCTTTGCCCTAAATCTTGTGTTGAATTTGTCTTATAAAAAGTTTTCTGCTAAAAAACGCATTTTTCAAAACTTCGAGACAAGCATAAACTTTGCATTATTTGAATATCGTTGTTTGCACATGGTTATTCGTTTGACAGCAAAGAAATTCCTACAGCGAATGTTCGGAGGAACGAAAACTCTCTCAGTGAGTAAAATCACTTCAAGAAAGATGACACTTCCAACGACAAATCTCCTATCAACAAGGGGGCATTGACATGTCACCATCCAGCACGCCTGGGGCAGTCCAGTCAAGGTTTCAACAAATCTTTCAAAGTTCAGTTAACCTGGGGCAGTCCAGTCAAGGTTTCAACAGATCTTTCAAAGTTCAGTTAACCTGGGGAAGTCCAGTCAAGGTTTCAACAGATCTTTCAAAGTTCAGTTAACCTGGGGCAGTCAAATCAAGATTTCAACAAATCTCTCAAAATTTCAGATTAACTTGGGGCAAGTCTCCTTCATCATCACTTGGGGCATTCGAATGTCAAAAGTGTTCAACAATTCCTTCATCACCTGTTGGAAGATACAGTTTCATATACGCTCCAGACACGGTAGCCATTCTGTCACTCATTCAGATCCTAGTTACAGTTTCAGATACACTCCAGACACGGAAGTCATTCTGCTACTCATACAGATCTCAACTCCAAGATACAGTTTCAGATACGCTCCAAACACGGTAGCCATTCTATCACTCATTCAGATCCCAGTTACAGTTTCAAATACACTCCAGACACAGAAGTCATTCTGCTACTCATATAGATCTCAACTCCAAGATACAGTTTCAGATATGCTCCAAACACGGTAGCCATTCTGTCACTCATTCAGATCCTAGTTACAGTTTCAGATACACTCCAGACACGGTATCCATTCTATCACTCATTCAGATCCCAGTTACGGTATCAGACTACCACGAAGTCTGGATTACGACCAGATAGTGGTATCTCCTAAGAGCAAGCTATGAAGCCCGGATTCGACCGGATAATAGTTTAATCCCCAACAAGTTATTGTGAAGCCTGGAGATCGACCAGATAGTAGTTAACAGTTAACAGAATGAAGATTCTCATCCTTAAAACCTCATAAGATTGGTGTACTCCCAATTTCTGACCATTAACAGAATGAAGACTCTCATCCTTAAAACCCTGGGAGATTGGTATACTCCCAATTTCTGACCCCCAACAGAATGAAGATTCGCATTCTCAAAGTGGCATATAACCCAAGTTCCAGATTAATACCTGTAACAAGCCAGGAAAATATCTGTGGACGACTGATTGTAGATTAATACCTGAAACAAGCCAGGAAAACTATCTACATGAAGAGATTGAAGGTTAATACCTGTAACAAGCCAGGAAGCTTTTCTTTCTCAAGTCAGAGTTTAATACCTGAAACCAGCCAGGATAACTATCTCACCGACCAACCTTTTCAAGATCCCAGATCAATACCTGCAGCAATCAAAAGATTCTTGCAATCCCCAGCGGAGCTAACACTTCCAACTATCAATCCCCAAGCAGAATGAAGACTCTCATTCTCAGTTCCTCACAGGATATTCAGATATTCCCCAGTGAATATCTCCTCAAGACAGGAATCTCCAGTAGATTGGCATACAACCCAAGCTCCTGGTTCCCCAACAGCGGTCCAAGGATTTCTCATCTTCAGCAATCAGAGATTCTTGCAATCCCCTGCAGCAGTCAAGGATTCACTTTCCCCAACGGCAGTCAAGATTCTATTATCTCCAGCCTTCCAGGATTCATCTATCCTCAGCAAGACAGCTCATCAGCTTACATGCGCATTCATCACATTCATATCATAAACATTGATATAACATGCATTGCATCATGCATCATGACATTGCATACAACTAACTCTTTACCTTTTCAGGAAAGATCAGTCAACAGACAAAGATCACCATCTTCTGAGATTCCTTCTAGAAATAGTTCAGATGTGACCCATACATGGAGACATTCTGATACTTATTCCAGATTCATCCAGATGCAGTTTTACACGGACTCATCATCAGGAAACCCTACACCGGTTCCTTCTTAAATTCAGATGCAGTTTTACACAGACTCATCATCAGGAAACCCTACACCGGTTCCTTCTCCACTTCAAGACTTCTGAAAACAGTTTACGGGTCTCCAAACACGGATGTTAACCTATCGCTTGTTCAGATTCTTCAACCTCTGAAAACAGTTTACAGATTCTCCAAATACAGATGTTAATCTATCGCTTGTTCAGACTCAACTTTTGAAAACAGTTCACGGACGCTTCCCAACATGGATGCTGATCTATTGCTTATTCAACTTCAACTCCTGAAAACAGTTTACGGATTCTCCAAACATGGATGTCGATCTATTTCTTTTTCAGAACCCCCCAGTTCAGAAATGTTCCAAAACATGGGCACCTTTCTGATACTCATGTCTTTCACCTACAACAAACACTTCCAGATGGCATCTCTAAGCCCATCCTCCTACCAACAATTTCCAGATGGCATCTCTAAGCCCATCCCCCGACAAGATCCTGTCACATCTCCAGATGGCATCTTTAAGCCCATCTCCAAATGGCATCTTTAAGCCCATTCCCTCTACCATCACATCACCGAGTGCAAATTTTTTGGGCACTCTAGTGTCCAATCTCCTTTTACCCTCGAGTCGCGAAAGGCAAGCCTTCCAATCTAACTCTTCAGGTTCAAGAAGATTGAACAGGGGCAACTGTTGTACCCCAAAATTTGCCCTCTCTTTTCCCCGAGAAATCACAGCTTCGGGTTTTCCCTGACTTTTTAGATTGGCGTAAGAATCAGTCAAACAGACTTTTTCTTATCAGTCTATCCAAATTAGGGTTTTCATGGACTCTGGAACAGTTCAAGCAGATTATTAGGGTTTGGTTGAGTTTGGCTCAGGGTTTGATCAGGCAGGCGCTTCTTTGACATTAAATCAAGAACTAGGGTTTGCGCGCGCATTCTCAGAAAGAATTAATTCTACAGTTCTTTTCAATTTACTCTGGGATATGGTTTGAGGCTTCTGATTGAGAGTTTGCAGTGTTTGATTTAATCAGTGAAATAAAGGACATATGGACGTTTATTTGATTAACTGTGCAATGTTTTGGATTATTCGGAATGCCGGACGTTTATTGATTATTTATCATTTCTAAGTTAAAATCATTGGATAAATTCCAGTTATTATAATTCAAGAAATATAAATAATTAAGTAAACAATTGAAGAGGAATTAAAGAGATATCTGACAAAAGACTTTTATTTATTTTTAATTATTGGTACAAGTGTTATTTAAATACAAGTAATTTTATTTACAAGTATTTATAATAATATTTATTACAAGTGATTAAAATAAAATAAAAGACTATATCCTAAAAGTCTTGAAATCTTTATCTTCTACTGCTACTCCCCTTTGCTCAACTGGTATTTACCTGCAAAAAAGAAAAGGAAGAAGTCAAATGCAGATGAATTTAAAAAGTATTTCGCAGACAGATATTTAAAACTCATCATTAAAAGTGATTGGACGGAATCAGTTGTTCGCCCTCTCTGCAAATCACAAGAAAACTCTTGGTTCACAAAGAGGGATAGAAAATTATCTTGCAAGCATTGGAATTAATTAAATATACAAGGCTGCATAGTTTCAAATTGCAAAGTGTCAACAAAAATGTCAAAATGCACAAAGCTACTGAATATGCCAAGTACAAAGCTGCATAGTTCAAAATTCCAAACTAAGTCACAAATTGCAAACTGAAAAATGCCTAACCAAGTCCAATGTCAACTAAACTGTCCAAAAGTTGTCCAAAGAAGATATAGAAAGATATCAAAAGCCAAAAGTTGTCAACAAGTACACAAAAGGCAGAAAATCTGGAAAAGAAGATAAGAGATATGCAGAGCAAAACCACAATGCAAGAAACATATTCAAATTTACATCATTTTCCAGGCCACACTTTTTCAGAGATAGTACAGTCTAAGCAATAAACAATGCTTTTTCTGATAGAGAGAGAAAAGAGAGAGAGAAGAGGCTTACAGTACAGCAGGCTTAAGGACAAGGATATAACAAATAAGTATCAGAACAAAAAGGGAAGAGGCAGTGTTGTACCCCAAAATTTGCCCTCCCATTCTTCTTCAAGATTTGCTAAGAGCATGCTTCAAAATCTCCCAAGGGTTACACAGTTCAATGGCCTCCTAACAGTCAAAAATTAGGGTTTTGGTTCTGGCAAAGAAGTTGAAGTTTCCAAGGGTCCAAACAAGTCCCACATGCCTATAAACATTGTCAAGCATCCTTATGCCAAGTTTCAAGACTCACAGCACCAAATTGCACAGTCAAAAACCCTAATTGCTCAACAGTCAACTGCAGGGGCAAAATCGTCATTTGACAGTCAAAAGTCAAAAATTTTGGTCAACATCTTATTTTGAAGCCACAAACATCATTTGATCAATGCTTGATCATGATTCTCAAGGCATGGCTCAAAAAGTCTCAAGATGCAAAAGTTTCTATTTTTGGATAGCTGAAAAAGTCAACTGCAAATTGACCAAGGCATAACTTCCACATGGTTTATCAGAAAAATTCCATCCAAAGCTCATTTTGAAGAGAATGACATTTCCTACAACTCATCTTCACACTTCAAGTACAAGAAATGCTCTCACAAAAAGTTATCAATCTCAATTATAGGTCATTTTCAAAAGTCAACAAAAAGGCACTTTAAGTCAAAGACCATAACTTGAGATTGGTAAATCAAAATGACATGAGACTAAAGGCATTGGTTAGAGGACTTCAATACCTTTCCAAAATGTCCAAGAACATGATCAAGTCTTAAAAATTGAGCAAGATATGCCTTGTGGAAGTTGGGAAATTTTGGGAATTTTGAAAAGTCAACTTTGCTTCAAATGCCTCAAAATTGCTAATGGGCCACAATTTCTTCCAAGAATCATCACCCAAAAGCTATGCACGACCCATTGACCCAAAGGGGAGTTATTTTCTTATTTTTAATTAATTAATTGAGTTTATTATCCTATTAATTCATTTAATTAAAATTAAATATAAGAAAAATACTAAAACATGTTTTCCAAATCTTTTTATGCAGCATATTCACTCTTTATGACCTAAATATTTCGTGCACATGCTCAAGAGGCAAGATCTTCCAAAATAGGCAAGTTCCATGGCAAGAAAAGATTGAAAAAGATGCTTGAAAATCAAATATTCAAAATCATTGAATACAAGGCTTTGGGCTTGATTTTTCTGACCTAATGCACTCACACATATATACACATTGCAACCCTAATGCAAAGAACAAGAAAGCTGCGCCCAAACACAAAGAACAAGATTGCAATTTTTGACAAAAAATTAGAAACTGAAAACTGAATTGCAAGGTGTTTCAAGGCCTCAAAACCATTCCAATCCACTCCTGACACTACCAGGGAGCTTTTCCAATCAAAATCACGCCTCCATACTCAAAGAATTGGTAGATAGAAATCTGACTTGTCTTTAAAATTTTCATATTCGTATCTGCATTTTCATACGTTATCCATGACTTTTAATGTGTGATTTATACTAATATGATGATTCTAAAGCTAATGGCACGATTCAATTGGAGAATGGCTGTCTGAATAGAAAGTTACCATGAACATCTTTTAGGGTTTCAGGAACTTTGAAATAGGGATTCTTTCATCTGGAAAAATTGGCCAAACACACCTATGCCATTGGACTCAGGACCTCAAAACGAATTGAACTCACTATTCGCGCCCAATTTATATTGCTCCATAGCCTAATCGCTATTTTTGCAGGTTTGACTTAGTGGGGGTTTAAAACCCCCGCTATTTGATTTTAGTTACAGGCAAAGGGAGAAGAAGACGCTGGCGTGGCTTGACATGGTTGGCTGATTCGAATTTAGCGCGTTTTTTGTTTTGACTTCAGGCCACTAGCGCTTTTTCTATTATATTATTCATTGTCCATTATACATCAGATAAACGCGTTTGGCTTGGTGGAAGCTGTGTTGTCATGCAAGCATTGGGATCTGGGTTCGATTCCCAGGCCCCCCATATTTCCCTATATTTTTTCTTATAACATGTTCAGGTACCCTTTCCCACCAGTGGTCCACCATGTACGCGCATACTTAAGCTTGCCACATGTCCAGCAACCTCAATCTGATGGCCAGCACAGGAATTCCATCATGCACCTTGGTCAATGGATCCACACGTGATCATTGAAAAGTCAAAAAAGGCCAGATTTCAGTGGCCAAACTGCTTTCTAAAAACCTCCTCAATTGGGTCAACCACCCCCCATGTTTGCATTTTCTTTCTCTCTTTTTGTTCTTTTCTTTTATTTATTTTTTATGTTAATTGTTTCTTTTAATCCCATAAAATTAATTTTTCATAATACAAAAATACAAAAAATCAGAAATCATTAAAAATAAAAATATGTATATTTAATTTAATCCATTAATAGTTTTAAAATAAATTTAATAATCAATTTAGTTTTAATTTAGGGTTTAAATTTTAATTCTTTTTAAATAACTAATAAAATACATAAAAATTAGGTTTAGCATTTTCATTCTTTTTCTCAATAAATAAATTTTTTCTTATTATAATTATTATTAACCATAAATTAATTTTGTAAATAAATATGTCATTTAATTAATTAGGGTAAATTAGGTTACAACTTAAACATTTTTTTCTTTAATAATTAAAAACAATTTAGAATTAGGGTTTCTTTCAATATTAATTTTCTTTATTCTCATTAAATTTCATAAATACCAAAAAACATAAAAACAAGTTCTTTTCTTTATTTAATCATCAATTAATTTGTAACTTCAATTCAATTTCCTTAAAGGGTCCAACGCCCTCGCACTCTCGATTCTTATTTCTTTTCGCACGTTTACTTTTATTTCCTTTTTTAAATATAATGTATTTGCCCCAAAGCCTTGTAATAGATAATTAGGATATTTACTTTCCGCACTTTTATTCAAAACCGGGTCTTTGTTAATTTGGCGATGTATAGACCCGCGCCTTGTAATAGCGTAGGATCTTTATTTTTTCGCATTTTAATTTCCGCATCCTTTTAACTGCTAACTATTGCATGAAAGAATGAATGGCCAAAAATAAAATCAACGCGTAGCTCACCCAATGCATGATCAAGATAACATATAACTGAAAATGACACACAATTCACACACCACTCTTAGGGTACGCCTCACTGTTGCCTTGCCCTTCGAAACATGGTCGTCGAGTATAAGACGTTTTAGTAAGTCCTCATGTCCATGAACATGGCATGGGGGTAGCTTCTAAGGTGTCCTACTATTACTCTGGTGACCACACTGTCCCTAAACTCGAATTGACCCGCACACCTCCAACGGTGGTGCTACCTACCTCTCAATGGTGGGATGGCATTACCTTAAGGACATTTACACAGCCTAATTCCTTAGGGTAGGTAGATGACTCGTAGATACTTGCTCTATTCAAAAACAAATCCAAATTCTTTTCACACCGGCACTTTTCAAAAAGCTTTCAAAATAATTTTTCAAACACTCTTGAGGACTGATACAAGAGTCGATCTGAAATCTTTAAACGAAACTTTTTCAAACCCACTCACACTTGAAAAGCAAACAAATTTTGAAAACACAAATGAGCAAGTATCTAAGAGCCCATGGATAACCATGGATAGAAAGGGTGCTAACACCTTCCCTTTCTATAAATCTACCTCCCGAACCGAGAACTAATCTCATAAGGAATTTTTCTGTGCTTTTGTCCTTTCCTTGTTGGAGAAAATAAAAGACGGTGGCGACTCTTGCTTACCGCGACATTTCGCGAACCAGCGTTAAACAGTCAGTTCCAGATCCACCGATCACAGAACTGGCGACTCTTGCTTACCGCGACATTTCGCGAACCAGCGTTAAACAGTCAGTTCTAGATCCACCGAACACAGAACTGGCGACTCTGTTGGGGATACTTTTAAAGTGAGGTGTACCTTAGGAATAAGATCACTTGTGTTTTCAATTGTCTGAATTGTTTGCTTTAAATTGTGGGTACTGTCTTGGGAGTTACATAGATTCTAACCTGGATCTGGGGATACCCTGTTTAGGTAGCATAAGCTGTGAGGGACCTATCCGGCATAGACCGACATGGGTGAAGCAGTGGCTACGTTGGTGTGGCACCTTGGTCTGTACCGATATCCCTTGTGAAATTCTGGCTGCAGATACTCAATGTCACGTTCAATGTTATGACACCGTATCTGACTTACTATATGACAGTAAATACAAAAGCAATAAAGAACACAGTCAATTGTTTACCCAGTTCAGTGTGCAACAACACCTACTCTGGGGGCTACCAAGCCAGGGAGGAAATCCACTATAAGAGATGTTAATTCAGGAATAAACCAACCAGTTTATCTCCTTCACTTAAGACCTACCCAATGCAATTCCAATCTAAGTACAACTTAAACCTGAGTTCCTACTCACTCCCCCTCAATCACAGCAGTGATACATAAAACAATTTGACTAAAGAATTGATGAAGACACTCTTCAAAAACAAACACTTGATTAAGCTTCACAGCTTTTTAATCAAGCAACACAATCACTCTTGCTTCACAGCTTTGAGTGATGCACACAACTAACTTGACTCTGCTTCACAGCTTTAGTCAAGGAACATTCAAACACTCTTGCTTCAAAGCTTTGAGTGCTACACAACCCTTACAATTAAAAACCTATTCCAAGTCACTTATCACAATGATAATTGCTTGGAGTACAATAATCAAACCTATACAGTTTACAAATGATCTTCTGATCAACAAAAGGGATTCCCTGCAAAACAGCAGCTCTGTTGAATATATAGCAGCTGCAACTTCAGTTAGGGTTTCCACAAAAACCTAGGGTTAATTCCGTTTGACCTAAAGACCAGGTCACAGGACTTTATTAACCAGGTTAGGGTTGAGCTAGGTTACCCCTCAGAAAACGCAGGATTCTGTTCTGGAAAGACTGAGTTATTTTCCTGAAAAAACTCAGACTTATCCAACCTGCAAACCTGTTAGTTCAGAACAGGATGTCATAACATCTGTTATGACATCTGAGAAAACCTGTCTACTGATTTAGCAAAATTTGATCATTTTGCAAAATGCTCAGATACACACTTATAAACATCAGTACTTGAATTACAATATTTTTCTGCAAAGGTACCTAATGAGTCAGTACAAACTAAACTAGAATGTTATGACATCAGTCATGACATTCACACATACACTTGGGTTTTACCAAAAATGCAAGCCAATACCTAAACAACTACAAACTCCCCCTTTGGCAGATTTTTGGCTAAAGACCCTAAGCAATCAGAGATAGATAGCAGCAGAAATAAATGACTGCAGAAAAATAGAATGTCTAATTGAGCAAGTACATATTAAGTACCAAAATATTCTCCCCCTCTTTAGCCACAAATGGGCCAAAGAAACATGTTCATAATGATTATACAGTTATCCAAAACAAATAATAAGAGCAGCAGCAGAAAAAAACTGAACACACTTCCAAACTCCACCAGATATCAGCACCAACCAGCAACACCACCAAACAGCAACCAATCTTCAAGCACTGTCATCAGACTCAGAGGAGCTAGTTTCTTCAATGTTGAGATGACCTTCAGCTTCTACACCTTCTTCCCTTCTATTTTCTTCAGCTTCCTCCTTTTCTAGCCTGGCAATTAGAATTTCTAGGGTCTTTTTTCTAGCATCCAGCTCTTTGCAAGTTTCTTTTAAAACAACTATGACATCTGATGTCTTGGACTGGGTCTTCACAGACGATGTCTCAGCTGATGTTATGACAATGTCTGGAGCATGAGATCCCTGAAACAGTTTGTAGTGCAAGCCAAGGGCAGGAGCTCTTTTGCAGACTGTATCTCTTGCCACAAGGATATCAGGGTATTGTGCAAGGATGATTCCACAAAGGAGGGAGGGAAAGGCAATTGGTCCTTTGACAGCATAACTGCCAGCATGCTTTAAAGTTTGTTCAAAGATGTACCTGCCATAGTCAAAAGCAGTCTTGGTTCCCACAGCATAAATAAATCTCCCCAATCCTGTGGAGATAGTTGATTTATGATTTGTAGGCACCCAGTTGGCTGCACCTATTTTATGCAAGATGGCAAATTTCATGCTGAGTTTACTGGCATTCAGCTTGCCTTTCAAGGGCCAGCACTTTACTTGCCTGGCTGTGATGGTTTGACAAACTTCATTGTCAGTTGCCTCCAGATCAGGACAATCCTCATTTGTTCTTCCAAGAAACTTGTTGATTTCTGATGGAGAGAACTTGACCCTTCTTCCTCTAACAAAAACACTTTCAAAGTCAGCTGACCTTCCATCAGCACAATCATTAGACAAGTTCACTACAAACTCCTTGACCAGATTTTCATAACATTTGTTAAATTTTATCACTGTCTTCATTAGTCCAACATTCTTGATCAGGTCCATGATGTCTTTGCACTCCAAGGCATCATTGTTGAGTTCTCTCTCTAAAGCTATTCTCTTTAAGCAAACATACTTCCATCTGTTTGCATTGTCAGGATGATGAAAAGAGATGTTGTCTGTTGGGACTTCAGGCACTCTAGAAATTTTGCTGGAGGGGAGCTTCCTTCTGATAGGAGTTTCTTCAATATCAATCTCAAATTCTGATTCCTCATCAGAATCAGAAGATTCAGGTTCTTTTCTCTTCTTAGAGATTGGTTATCTAGCAGTATGCACCTGGGCCTTCTTCCCTTTTGTCTGAATACTTTTCTCAGCCATACCTTCAGCCTTGGATTTCTTAGCAGCAGGTTTATCATTCTGACTACTCTTTCTTTTCATCAATCTCCTAGCTATGCTAGGGTTCACATTAGCAATCAGATCATTATCTGAGTAATCCTCATCCACATCAATGATAGGTGGATCAGCAGCCTTTTCTGAAGGGTTCTAAATGTTGTCTTTTTGTGTCACAACATTCTCAGTGACATCTACATTCTCAGAGACTTCCACATTTGGACTTTCTGATTGATTTAAAGGGACAGAAATCCCCGGTACAGATTGGTTTCCACTTAGTATACTAGTAACAAGCCTAGCAATAGCTTGATGAACTTGAACTGATCCTTCTCTATTTGGTACAGAAGGATGAGAAGAATTACCAGAGGCTGTAGCTTGAGCTCTTCCTGCATGTCTGGTTCTGAGCTTTTTGACTTTGGCTGGGTCAGTTGCCATCTCTCTGAGAGGAGTGACCTCAAGAACTTCAGATTCTATGCATGTGGTGATTGCCATAGAGTCTTGGTCAGATGATGAAGATGATGAGGATGACGAAGTCGCCATGGTTGAAGACGATGTCTGAGACATTTTGATTGACTTTGAGTAATGGTAGCAATTTGAGAAAAATCTTTGATTGAGAGGAGGAAACAGGTTGCAAGGACGAGAGAGGTAGGGGGTAAAAGGGAGTCTTTTCAACTTCTTAAAGATTTTGAAAGAATTGTGAAAGCATATGATTAACCCACTAAAGATAGACTTAATAAAATTAATTCATTCAACCTTTGTTTTAAGCAAAATTAATTGCTATAATTTCTCATGTTGGTAAATACCCAGCCTGCCCCTCAAATTTTCAAGTTTATTTCCAACAAGAGCCTTGGTAGAAGAATCAGTCAGCTGAAGCTTAGAGAAACTATGTTCCAGTTTAAATGACTTCTTCTCTTCAAAGTCAATGTGCTTGTTCCAGTTATGGTGAATAGGGTTCAAGGAAATATTGATTGTATTCAGATTGTCACAACACAATGTCACAACATCTTGTGTGACATTGTACTTAGTGAGCATCTGTTTTGACCAGATGTTTTGAGAACAGTTTTTCCTAGCAGCAACTATTTCCGCACAGAATTGGGAAGGCATTCTTTTGATATGAATCATAGTTCTGGTTGATTCTTGAATAATTTTCTTTTTGTCCAGTCCATTTTGATGGAGAGATATAGGAGAGGAGACTTCAAGCCTCATTTCTTCAGGGAAACAGAATTTATTAGACTTGTTATTTCCAACATCCTTGTCAAGATAACTTATGGTTCTGACAACACATCCTTCTTCAAGTTTATTTGCCACATCACAGATATTATCAACCTGTAGTTTTGGAGTTCTTCTGACTGCTTCCATAGAAATAGCTCTTTTCATTCTTCTTAGATGAAGAGGACCAAGCTTATGCTGCCACAGTTTCATCTCTTTTTCTTCTTTGGTAATTGGACACATAGTGGAGATATCAGTGTTCTCAGGCTGCCACAAGTAGCAGTTATCTTTGGATCTGATTCCTCTCATTACAACTTCTAGTTTTTCATTAATTACTAGACATTCAGATCTTGAGAAGTTGACCTTGAATCCTAGATCACATAATTGACTGATACTAATGAGATTAGCAGTCAACCCTTTTACCAGCAGTACTTTATTCAGACTTGGAACTCCAGGGCAGTCCAAATTACCAACTCCTTTGACTTCACCTTTAGCACCATCTCCAAAGGTCACAAAACTGGTGGTGTGAGGCATAACATTATTGAGGAGATTTTTGATTCCAGTCATGTGTCTGGAACATCCACTGTCAAAGTACCAGCCTTCCTTTGCAGACACTCTCAGGGAAGTATGGGCTATCAGGGCAGTAGCCTTTTTCTTCCAATGAGGAGTATGTGGTACCCTTTTTGGCTTAGGTTTAGCACCTGAGTTTTGATTAGGGTATCCATGCAATTTGAAGCAGAAGGGCTTTATGTGTCCATACCTCCCACAATGATGACATCTCCATCTTTGGTATTTTTTCTTCATGTATTTCTGATGTTGAGAGTTGTGTTGAGACATCTGCTTTGACAATTGTTTAACATGCCTGATCTTCTTGTCTGCACCAGGTTTCTTAGCTTCCACAAATCCTAGACCAGATTTGTTTCCCACATTTTGTCCCACTTGTAGGATCTCTTCCAATTTATCTGATCCATTGGTCAACATCTTGACAGATTTTGTCATTTGGTTCAGTTGTGAGTTCAATAATTGAACTTCCCCTTCTAGGTGACTTATAGTTTCAAGATCTGCCCTTTTTTCAGCCTCCAGCTTTATAATGAGTTTTGATTGTTTCTCATTCTGCACACAGACTTCAGCACTTGTGATACACAATTTCTTGTAGGTATCAGCCAGTTCTTCAAATGTCACTTCTTCATCACTAGTGTCACTTTCAGAAGTACAAACACTAGTTAGAGCAGTAACTAGTTTGGCAGATTCTTCTTCAGAATTACTTTCTGAATCATAGTCAGACCAAGTAACAGTCATTCCTTTCTTTTGTTTCTTAAGAAAGGTAGGATATTCAGCTCGAATATGTCCATATCCTTCACATCCATGGCATTGAATACCTCTGCCTTGGTTTCCCTTATCTTCTGACCTTGGTCTTCTGCTGGAACTGTCAATGTCAGAGGGAATGTTATGAACATTAGACCTTGACTTTGGATCCATTCTTTTGATGAGCTTGTTGAACTGTCTTCCAAGCATGGCAATAGATTCTGATATATTTTCTTCTTCATCCTCCTTGTTTTCAACATCAGTGTTGGATACAAGTGCTATGCTTTTGTTCTTCTTGTCACCATTATCAGTGATCCCCATCTCAAAAGTCTGAAGAGACCCAATAAGTTCATCCACTTTCAACTTGCTGATGTCCTGGGCTTCCTCTATGGCAGTTACCTTCATTGCAAATCTTTTAGGCAAGGATCTGAGAATCTTCCTTACCAGTTTTTCTTCTGACATCTTTTCTCCCAGTGCTCCTGAGGTGTTGGCAATCTCCAAGATGTTCATGTGAAACTCATGAATGGTTTCATCTTCCATCATTTTTAGATTCTCAAACTTGGTAGTCAACATCTGAAGCCTTGACATTTTTACTTTGGAAGTGCCCTCATGAGTAGTTTTGAGAGTGTCCCAAACTTCCTTGGCCAGTTCATATTGATGTACTAGTCTGAAAATGTTTCTATCAATTCCATTGAATAAGGCATTTAAAGCTTTTGAATTTCCCAGAGCTAACTCATCTTCTTCTTTACTCCAATCTTCCCCAGGCTTCAGACTGATTGTCCCATCTTTCTCAGTTATGGTGGGATGAATCCATCCTTTGTCAGCAGCTCTCCAAGCCTTTTTGTCCAGAGATTTTAGGAAGGCAATCATACGAGGTTTCCAGTAGTCATAATTAGTTCCATCCAGAATGGGTGGTCTATTTCCAAAAACTCCTTCTTTGTCCATAGTGCCAGAAAGTGATATCCCTAGATCTCACCCAGTAATACAGGCAGGGTGCCTGCTCTGATGCCAATTGAAATTCTGGCTGCAGATACTCAATGTCACGTTCAATGTTATGACACCGTATCTGACTTACTATATGACAGTAAATACAAAAGCAATAAAGAACACAGTCAATTGTTTACCCAGTTCAGTGTGCAACAACACCTACTCTGGGGGCTACCAAGCCAGGGAGGAAATCCACTATAAGAGATGTTAATTCAGGAATAAACCAACCAGTTTATCTCCTTCACTTAAGACCTACCCAATGCAATTCCAATCTAAGTACAACTTAAACCTGAGTTCCTACTCACTCCCCCTCAATCACAGCAGTGATACATAAAACAATTTGACTAAAGAATTGATGAAGACACTCTTCAAAAACAAACACTTGATTAAGCTTCACAGCTTTTTAATCAAGCAACACAATCACTCTTGCTTCACAGCTTTGAGTGATGCACACAACTAACTTGACTCTGCTTCACAGCTTTAGTCAAGGAACATTCAAACACTCTTGATTCAAAGCTTTGAGTGCTACACAACCCTTACAATTAAAAACCTATTCCAAGTCACTTATCACAATGATAATTTCTTGGAGTACAATAATCAAACCTATACAGTTTACAAATGATCTTCTGATCAACAAAAGGGATTCCCTGCAAAACAGCAGCTCTGTTGAATATATAGCAGCTGCAACTTCAGTTAGGGTTTCCACAAAAACCTAGGGTTAATCCCGTTTGACCTAAAGACCAGGTCACATGACTTTATTAACCAGGTTAGGGTTGAGCTAGGTTACCCCTCAGAAAACGCAGGATTCTGTTCTGGAAAGACTGAGTTATTTTCCTGAAAAAACTCAGACTTATCCAACCTGCAAACCTGTTAGTTCAGAACAGGATGTCATAACATTTGTTATGACATCTGAGAAAACCTGTCTACTGATTTAGCAAAATGTGATCATTTTGCAAAATGCTCAGATACACACTTATAAACATCAGTACTTGAATTACAATATTTTTCTGCAAAGGTACCTAATGAGTCAGTACAAACTAAACTAGAATGTTATGACATCAGTCATGACATTCACACATACACTTGGGTTTTACCAAAAATGCAAGCCAATACCTAAACAACTACACCTTGTGTTGCAACGAGGAGAATATGGGTCTTCTGAGGAGTCATTAAGCACCAACCGACCTTAGAACCTTAAATGACCCAACTTGGCCAATAGAACAGTAGCAGTATGCTACGCCCATTGAGGCTAAACTCTCGTGATGGTTCTGGCCGCAAGAAAAGATTGCGATGCTGGAGTTATGACCGATTGAGCGTAGTCAGTGATATTGGGATCCTCTAGAACCCGGTTACTTCTGATAGGACAGGTATGAACCAACAAACTGAAAGAGGGTAATACCTAGACCTCATGCTGGCCTAAACTCTAAGGGCTTGTCTTGTGTGACTTGTGTGCCTTACATGTGTGCTTTTGTAAATATTTGTGGTGTGTTTTTGTCATAGCATCATGCCATCATAACATTGCATGCATCCTGCATAAGGACTGACCATTTCAAAGACAAGAGGGTTTCACCTTTGCTCTGTTTTGTAGGACATCATGATGCCTATGCGAAGGAATACTATCCGGTTCAACTTTGTTCACCCACCTGAGTTGCTTGAAGAGTTGGTTAGCAGGATTCCAAATACTACTTCCTTCATCCAGAGGCATGGTTCTCTTCTCAGTTTAGTCACTGCAAAGCGGGATCAACAGTTGATGAGTGTCCTGACCCAGTTCTATGACCCTCTGTACCAGTGCTTCACCTTTCAAGACTTCCAGCTGGTCCCTACCCTGGAAGAGTTCTCTGATTTGCTTGGTATCCCTATCTTGGACCAGACTCCCTTCACTGGTTGGGAAAAGACTCTTAGGCTTGAGGAGGTTGTTGCAGCTCTTCCCTTGACCCATCAAGAAGTAATGGACAACTGGGTGACTAGAAGCGGAGTTAAGGGTTTCTTGGCCAAGTTTCTGATTGGTAAAGCTAACAGTTTCTGGAATGACTTGGACTTTAGGGCATATGAAGACATCTTGGCTCTCTTAATCTATGGGCTAGTCTTGTTTCCTAATCCTGACAACTTCATCAATGTCACTGCCATAAGGATCTTCATGTCTCAGAATCCTGTGCCCACTCTCTTGGGTGACATCCTGCAACAACTTTATGCCCGTACTGCCCGAAGATGAGGAACTCTGTGGTGTTGCATCCCTCTGTTGGTGAGGTGGTTTATTTCGCACCTCCCTAAGTTCGTGCTGAAGAACACAGAAGGAAGAGGTTGGGCTCATAGGTTAATGGCTCTCACTGATAAGGACATCATTTGGACTCTCAGAGGTTTGGATGAGATAGCTGTTATTGATCGTTGCGGAGAATACCCTAATGTTCCTTTGATTGGTACTCAAGGAGGAATCTCTTACAATCCATGTCTAGCGCTCCGTCAGTTTGGAAGGGCCAAAAGAGCAGGGCCTCATGAGATGTTGGTGCCTCACATCAGTTTTGAGTTTTAGGTGGATAGTGACGAGCTGCGTCGGAGGTTCATCAAGGCTTGGGACAGAGTTCATAAAGCTGACCCACAAGAGTTGGGGCCAAAGACTTCTCTACTTATGGAAGCCTACTACAAATGGGTTCGCATCCGTGCTCAGAAGTTAGGTATGCCATACGAAGCTGTCAGACCCGTCATTCTTGAGTATCCTGATAAAGATGGGGTTCCCCCAACTGTTCTCCCTCCTCAGATACCTACTGATTATGAGACATTAAAGAGGTCTTGGTCGCAACTGCGAGAAGAACGGGATTCTTATCGGGAAAAGTACAACGAGCAGGAACTGAAGATCCAGAAGCTGACAAAGCAGTTGGAGAATGAGCGGGCTCTGAATGACTACATTCGTACTGAGAAGAGGAGACCATGGGATCACTGATGAGCTTTGGATGTTCTTTTACAGTTTTATTTCCCTTTTCAGTATTTCCATTTTATGTAACGCCTAAGGGCAATATGTTGAACAATTAAATTGCAAAGTTGACTCTAATTAAGTGTGTTCCTTTTGTTTACAAAGTTGATTCCTGATTGTCTTTGAAAACATAAATCATACGCATTCCATTCATCATGTGCATAGCAGGTACTCTTCTTTTCAGGTTGCTTACTGTTCTTCGCTGTTTATTTCAGCATCATGAACCCTGAATCATCAACCGAGATGTTTATCAAGGCCCTTCAGGCGCAGAACGCACAATTTCAGGAGCTGATCATGGGTTTGGCTCAAGGCCAAGAAGAGCTGAAGGCTTTGCTCTTGAAGAAGGAGAAGAAGAAGAAGAGAACTGTTCTATTCAACACGGGTCGGAGATTTGGCAACACTCTGCAGAATGAGGAAGCTGGTTCTTCTGTAGGCAAAGACAGTCCCCAGGGGGGAAGGGCTCCAAGTCCGGTAGTCTCTGACAACGAGACCGATTTTAATGAGGAACAGTATCCTCCAGCTGAAGACCGGTACAAGCAGTTGGAAGAACGACTGAATGCCATGGAAATTCAACAAGTGCCTGGTTTGGATTTCGGAGACTTGGGTTTATCTTCTGGTGTGATCATTCTGCACAAGTTTAAAGCACCGTCTTTCACCAAGTATGACGGGGCGTCTTGCCCTAAGCTACACCTCAGATCTTATGTGCGGAAGATTCAACCGTACACAGTGGACAAGAACTTGTGGATCCACTTCTTCCAGGAGAGTCTTTCAGGGACTCATCTCGAATGGTTCTATCAGCTGGATGGAACCAAGGTTCGTAACTGGGAGGAGCTGGCTACTGCTTTTTACAAGCAGTATCAATATAATGCCGACCTTGCTCCTACACGTACCCAACTCCAGGGTATGTCGCTAGGATCAGGCGAAGGTTTCAAAGAGTATGCACAGAAGTGGAGGGATCTGGCTGGCAGGGTGCAGCCACCATTAACTGACCGTGAGCTGGTAGATATGTTCTTGGGGACCCTATCCGGGCCATTCTTCAATCATCTTATCGGTAATTCGTCTGCAGGGTTCACTGACCTTATTCTGACTGGGGAAAGGATAGAGGCTGGCATGAAGTCAGGTAAAATTCATAAGGGTACATCTTCAAGTGCTGAGAAGAAACCTTTTAAGAAGGAGGCCAGTGCTGTGTATGGGCCTAGGAGGCAAGATAAACCAGAGCGCCGCCAATCTGTCAACGCGGTGGTGATTGCTAAACCTGCTGCCGCTCCTCGGCAAACCAATCAACAAAGGGGTGAGAGACCCAGAAGAGAATTTACCCGGCTGAGTATGACCTTGTCACAAATCTTGCCACAATTTCTATCAACCAACTTGGTGACTGTTAGAGAGGCCCCAAAGGTTGTGAATACTGCATCCCCCAAGTATAATCCAAATGCCCGCTGTGCTTATCACTCTGATAGCCCGAGGCACTCTACTGATGATTGCTGGGCCTTGAGGAATAAGGTGCAAGACCTTATTGATGCGAAGGAGATACAATTTGAGGCGCCTGAGAGGCCAAATGTGGTGACTGCTCCTACGCCCCAGCATGGAGTAAATGCTGTTGATGAAGATTTGTATGAAGTTTCTGTGAATGATGTAGCTACTCCTCTGTTGACTGTTAAAAGGAACTTGCTGCTGGCCGGTTTATTTTCGGGTTGTAGCGAGGGTTGCCTTTTGTGTGTTGTTTCCCTTACTGGTTGTCCGTTGCTGAAGTTAGGCATCCAAAGCCTGATGGATAGCAAGGAGATTCTGTTCAAGAAGACCGCTGTTCCTTTTGTTCCCGTGGAAGAAGTATCCGTCGTTACAATTTTCAATAATCCGATCAAGGCTCCCCCGAGGAAGCCAGTTAAAATCATGATTGTCGCACCCATTGTTATTACTATTCCGGGGCCTCTCCCCTATGAATCTGATAAGGCTGTCCCATGGCACTATGGGGCAGATGTATATGTACATGGTATAAAGCAAGAGTTCAACACTGGCACCAGCATCAACAATATCACTGGTCCAGCCAAAGTTACCCGCATTGGCAGGCTCTTCTCGCCTGACATTGCGCCACCAGCTATTCGAAGACCTCTCATAATAACGCCTACAAGTGCGCCTATTTCCACTTCTGATCAAGTTGCTTCCCCTGCTGCCGAGTCATCTAATGCTTGGGGCAAAGGGATTGATGATGAGCCTGCCCGGATGGAGGCACCAAAATCTGTGAATGTTGAAGCCTCCCAGGAAGAAATGGAGGAAATTCTTAAGATAATCAAGAAGAGCGACTTCAATGTCGTTGAACAGCTGGGGCATACACCCTCCAAGATCTCTATGCTCTCCTTGCTGCTGTGCTCAGAGGCCCATGCTAAGGCCCTAATTTCATTTCTAAAGACGGCCCATGTGCTACAAGAGACCTCTGTAGACCAGTTTACTGATTGCGTAGCCAATTTGACAGCTGACAATGGTTTGGGTTTCTCGGATGCTGACCTTACTGCCAAGGGAAAGAACCACAATGATGCCCTGGATGTCTCTATTGAATGCAGGGGCACTACTCTTGCGCACGTGTTGGTGGACACCGGTTCTTCCCTGAATGTGCTACCCAAAAAGGCCTTAGACCGGTTGGATTGTGAGGGCCTGGAATTGAAACCTAGCAACATCATTGTCAGAGCCTTTGACGGTTCTAAGAGGATGGTTCATGGAGAGGTAGACATTCCTATTCGTGTGGGTTCTCAAGTATTCGACTCAACGTTCTATGTGATGGATATCCGTCCATCTTATTCCTTTTTACTGGGTCGACCTTGGATTCACAAAGCTGGGGCAGTGACCTCTACCCTACACCAGAAACTCAAGTACCCCGTCAGAGGGAAGATTGTCACTGTGCAGGGAGAAGAGGAGTATATGGTTAGTCACTTGAATTCCTTCCGGTATATTGAGATGGACGGGGAGTTTATTGAAACCCCCTTTCAGCATTTTGAAGAGGTACCTCCAACATTGGCAGCGGCAGAAACAGTGGTTGAAGAGGACTTTCCTTTGAAGATGGCTTCCTTGAAGGACGCTCGGGCTGTAATCGAGAAAGGTGAATGTGCTAACTGGGGCAGGCTCCCTGATTTTACACCAAAAACTGACAAGTTTGGACTGGGTTTCACTGCAGAGGCTCAGAGGAACGTGCGTAAAGCTAGGATCAGAAGACCTCCTGTGCTCATCACCAATCCAGGAGTGAATGCCATTGGGGATGAAGACGAAGTGAAAGAATCAGAGTTCGATAGCTGGATCTACCCGACGACTGATGGTGGATTAAACAATTGGACTGCAAAAGATCATACACCTGTTACTTTCTTTACGCAGTAATGAATTCCTTTGTTTTTGTTATTTGTAATAAACAATGAATTGAAACTCTATGGCCCGGTGTCTTACCCGGGGCACCGTGGCTTCATTTGTGAGGGCATATTAATTGTCATTTCATATATCATGAATAAAGACTTTGGACGTTTTTTCGCATTTCAAATCTTGTGCTCCCTTTCTTTTCTTTCTTTCTTTATATATTGCAAAACAACTGTATTTACACACACTCACTCATACAGGTTTCAATCCACTCTGGATCTCACTGGTAACGACTCTGCTACTGCCAGTTATGACTTTGAAAATCCGATCAACTTAGCCGAAGATGAAGGTGAAGATGATTGCGAAGTGCCTGGTGAGCTTGCAAGACTGTTACTCCAGGAAGAGAGGGCAATTCAACCACATGAAGAGCCAGTAGAAACGATAAATCTGGGTACTGAGACAGATAGGAAGGAGGTTAAGATTGGTGCCAATCTGGAGCTCAACGTGAAACAACGGTTGACTCAGATGTTACATGATTATGTGGAGATCTTTGCTTGGTCCTACGAAGACATGCCTGGGTTGGATACTGACATTGTGGTCCATCATTTGCCTACCAAGGAAGACTGCCCTCCGGTTAAGCAAAAAGTCCGCCGTATGCGTCCAGAGATGTATGAGAAGATCAAAGCTGAGGTTATGAAGCAATTCGATGCCGGGTTTCTTGCAGTGACTTCTTACCCTCAGTGGGTTGCTAATGTGGTGCCGGTACCAAAGAAAGATGGTAAGGTTAGAATGTGTGTTGATTACAGGGATCTGAACAGGGCCAGCCCCAAGGATGACTTTCCCCTACCTCACATTGACGTCCTGGTTGACAATACTGCTCAGCACAAGGTGTTCTCTTTCATGGATGGTTTTTCAGGGTATAATCAGATCAAGATGGCTCCTGAAGACATGGAGAAAACTACCTTTGTTACTCAGTGGGGCACCTTATGCTATAAGGTCATGCCATTCGGGTTGAAAAATGCTGGGGCAACCTACCAACGTGTTATGGTTGCTTTATTTCATGACATGATCCATCATGAGATTGAGGTATATGTCGACGACATGATTGCAAGGTCCCAAACTAAGGAGGAACACCTTGATCATCTGCAGAAGTTGTTTGACCGTCTGAAACTGTACAAGCTGAGATTGAACCCGAACAAGTTAACCTTCAGGGTAAGATCTGGAAAGTTGCTAGGCTTCGTTGTAAGTGATAAGGGTATTCAAGTGGACCCTGCCAAGGTTAAAGCCATTCAAGAGATGCCAGTCCCCAAGACAGAGAAAGAAGTCAGAGGCTTTTTAGGACGCCTAAATTACATTGCTCGATTCATCTTGCACCTAACTGCTACCTGTGAACCAATCTTCAAGCTGCTGAAGAAAGATCAGGTAGTACGTTGGAATGATGAATGTCAGGCCGCTTTTGACAGAATCAAAGAGTATCTCCAAGAACCACCCATCCTTATGCCGCCGGTTGAAGGGAGACCTCTGATACTATACCCGACAGTACTTGACAACTCAATGGGGTGTGTGCTGGGGCAGCATGACGAGTCTGGCCGAAAAGAGCACGCCATTTATTACCTTAGCAAAAAGTTTACCGACTGTGAGACCCGATACTCACTGCTCGAGAAAACTTGCTGCGCTTTGGTATGGGCTGCTCGCCGGCTGAGACAGCATATGCTGACTCACACTACCTTGTTGATTTCAAAGATGGATCCTATAAAGTACATATTTGAAAAGCCTGCTCTGTCTGGGAGAATAACAAGATGGCAAATGATCTTGACGGAATACGACATCCAGTACACTACTCAGAAAGCCATCAAAGGAAATGTATTGGCAGACCACTTGGCACATCAGGCAGTAGACGACTATCAGTCAATGAACTTTGAGTTTCCGGATGAGAGCATCATGATAGTGACTGATTGTGAAGTACCTGGACTGGATGAAGGACCTGAGGAAGGATCCCGATGGTCTATGCACTTTGACGGAGCCTCCAACGCTTTGGGTAACGGTATCGGCGCTGTGATCATATCCCCTCAAGGCACTCATACTCCACTCACTGCCCGGCTATGTTTCAACTGCACCAACAACATGGCGGAGTATGAGGCATGCATCATGGGTCTCCAAGCTGCGATTGACTTAAGGATCAAGTTTTTGAGTGTCTTCAGAGATTCCGCTCTCGTGATCAATCAGATCAAAGGGGAGTGGGATATGAAACATCCGAATCTTATTCTTTACAGAGAATGTGTGTTGACATTGATTCCCCACTTCACAGAGATAACTTTTGAACACTTCCCAAGGGAGGAGAATCAGTTGGCGGACGCGTTAGCTACGATGTCTTCCATGTTCAAAATCAAGTGGGACAATGAGGCTCCCCGGGTCATCATCTGGAAACTGGACGAACCTGCATACTGTTGTGATCTTGAGGCTGAGGTAGTGACTGAGAAACCTTGGTACCATGAGGTGAAGAGGTATTTGGAAGCTCAAGAGTATCCTGAAGGTGCATTTGTCAACGAAAAAAAGTTTCTAAGAAGGTTCGCAGCGAAGTTCTTCCTTAGCAATGGCGTCCTGTACAAGCGAAACCATGATTCGACCTTACTGCGTTGTGTGGATAAGACTAAAGCAGAAAGGATCATGGTGGAGCTACATGAAGGTACCTTCGGAACACATTCCAGTGGGCACACCATGGCAAAGAAGATCCTTCGGGCATGGTATTTCTGATACGGTGGGAGAACTGACTATGAGTTTTGCGTTTGTATTCGCACTTGTTCGGTTGAGCAAGAGTCGCCACCGACTTTTTATTTTATCCTAAGGAAAGGTTCAAAAAGCACAGCAAAAACCTTTGAGATTTTTTCTTGGGTTCGGGGAGTAGATTATAGAAAGGGAAGGTATTAGCACCCTTTCTATCCATGGTTATCCATGGGCTCTTAGGTACTTGCTTAGATCAACTTGCCTTGGTTTTCAATTGTTTGGAATGGTGCTCGGTGTGTGGTTTTGAAAATGTTTTGAAAAAATGCCTTGTATAGGCTACCCTTGTAACAATTCTTTACTCGAATGTTTTACAAAAGGTGTTTTGTCTTTTGAAAAGATGTTTCAAGGTTTTTTTTTGAAAGTTTGTTTTGAAAGTGTTTGTGAAGTGTGGTTTGAAAATAGGCAAGTGTTTTCTTTTACAAATTGACAAGTACCTAAGAGTTATCTACCCTAAAGTTTCTCAAAGATTTTTGTTATGTTTTAAACCTTTTGACAATTTTGTTCCACCATTGCATTTGGTGGACAATCTTGTATTAGGAGATGAAAGGGACGGGCGCGGGTCATCATTTTAGACCATAATTGCAATGGTGCTAAGTGTCTTTGGGCAATTTCTCTTTGAAAGGGACTTGATCATTTTAGGCAACTTTTCGAAAGCGTCATCGAGGGACTCATGATCATTTGATTGTTTGTTTTTACCCAAAGAAACCTAACATGCAATATGGCCCAATTATTTGAAGGCAACAAAGTGGAATACCCTAGGGGTGCAAGTGTGATATGTTTTGTCCATATTTCATGCTTATTTATCTTGAAATTAGGTCAAACTATTTTGTTCTTTTTATTTGCATACAAACCCTAACTCTAGCATGGTATATTTAGAAAGCGTTTAAAGTGCGAAAAGTAAAATTCCTACACTATTACAACACAATATGGGAAGGGGGGTACAAATGTTCAAATGGGGGGGTATTTAGACAAAGAAATTAAACCTAGCTATTACATCATTTTTGGCATATTTACAAATAATTGATTGCATAATTTAAATGGGAAATAAAATAAAGATGCAAAATGCAAAAAGGGTTTTTATATGTATGAAAAAAAATATTATTTATGTCAAATAAATAAAATAAAATAAAAAGTATCATTTTTCGAGTTTTTTTGTATTTTAAGGGTAAAACCCTGATTTCATTAAATAAATATATTAACTATTTAATATTTATAATATTTAATAATTACATACAAAAATAAAATAAAATGGAGTATATTCATAAAAAGTATTTTCTACATCAAATATTAATAAAATAAAAAATGTATATATTTTTGTATTTTAACCTAAATATATTAATAAATAAATAAATAAATAAATATATATATATATATATATATATATATATATATATATATATATATATATATATATATATATATATATATATATATATATATATATATATATATATATATATATATATATATATATATATATATATATATATATATATATATATATATATATATATATATATATATATATATATATATATATATATATATATATATATATATATATATATATATATATATATATATATATATATATATATATATATATATATATATATATATATGTATTAATTTCCAAATATAAGTTATATATATAAAAATAATAATATTTTAATATTTATAAAAAAGGTGTATTTTGCATAAAATATTTTCAAAAGAAAAAATGAAATAAAATCAGAAATGAGATATATTTACATTATTTTTCTAGTTCTCTTCTAAATAATAATAGATATATATATATATTTATGTATAAATGATTCCTATAAACAAATAAATGCTAAAAAAATAGAAAAATGGTATAAAAATATTTTTTTATATTTTTTATATTATAAGCAAAAATAAATAAATCAGAATGAAAAAAGAAAAGTCAAAAAAATATTGAAATAAACCAAATGGGCCCAGGGGGTGTTAAAGTGAAAAGAGTGTGTGAAGAGAAAATGCAAAAATAAGCCCAGCCCAGATCACTTCTTCTTCAACCTCTGAACAAAAACGCGCACCTGTTCTTCCAATTCAAACACCTGGATTCTTTGATCTTTTGCACAAACTTCCAACATAAGAAATGTTAAGCATTGAATCACGATTCTAAATATATAAGAAACTCATCCTAACTCTCAGAAATGAGAGAGAATTTTGACATTCCCAAATCCTGACCTAAGTTTTCTGCCATGTTCAGACTCAAAATTCTTGCAGCACACATAACATAAATGAAATCTAATTACATGGGCATGTTCAGGGCTATGAATGTGACATATTATCTTCACAAACCTAAAGCTAACAATTCCTAATAAGAGAGATACGAGTTCATGAACTTACCTGTTCAGTTGAGGTTCTATCTGGCAATGGAGAAACTTTCAGTGCAAGGTGATGATTGGTATGGCTTCCTTGATGTCCAGGGATGCTATTCCAAGCTTTACTTTATCTTGAAACCTTTTGAATCGTGCTAGAGCTCTTCACCTGCAAATCAGAAAAGTGAAAATGGCCAAAAGGGTTAGAGGAGTTACAGGTTGCTTCTAATGCTTTGGATAGTTTGGATTGATGGTAGGGAAGGTGTCTGAAGTGGTTAGGGCAAGAATGCTTGAAAGGATTGAGAGTTGGAACTCAATCTGCAGAGGTTGCTCTGTTTGAGCGGTTTGATGGTGGTTCTGAGTTTGTGGAGGTATTGGAGGTATTGGAGTCGTGTTCTAGCTTGTGCTTGATGATTAGGAAGTGTACAAAACAATTGCTTAAGTGTTCTAATGCTGAGATGAAAGTTATGTTCTGTTATGCCACTTTGCTTCACACTTAAGCAAACAAAACCAAGTTGATGTTCTAGGCAAGTAGAGGCCCCCCTAATCATGCTGCTAACCTTGTCTTGATCAGAGTGTTTTGCTCATAATCTTGTGCCAATTAGATTTCATCTGTACTTGTTGGATTTTCAATTGGACATAAAGCTTGCTTTTGCAAAAATGGCTATTTTGCTTTTTCCATAAATGGCTTTATTCAACATGTAATGCATAAGCTCATGAAACAAGACCTTAACACAATGAACATGCATTAAATTATTGAGTATGGAATGGTTTAAGGACCTGTAATGTAGCACAAACTAAGCTGACTTGAAAATGGCATAAGTTAGGAACATGTACATGACCAATTCAAAAGTGAGTTTTTGCTATATTGTGAAATTCGATTCTCTCAAGTTATGAGGTTGTTTGATGAGTTCTTGGACATTTGGGAAAGCTTGGAATGTGTACTACAATCCATCTTTGAAATTCAAATTGAAATTCCAAGTGGAAGTGTATGGAAAATGGACTTGAAGTTAGGTAGAAAACCTTGCCAAAATAGGTTAAAATTTCACTAAGTTAAGAATGGTTTAGTACCCTTATTCAAAAAATTGTAACTTGAGATACAAGCCTCATTTGGGAAAACTTTGTGAATAAAAGTTGTAGATTATGCAACAAGCTACAACTTTCATGTTTTGACTTTTGTTTGAATCCAAATGAATCATGGTGAGAAAGTGGGGCAAAGTTAGGAAAAAATTAGGGTTTTTCATAACTTAGAAAATTCTAAGTTATGAAAAATTCTCATTTCAAACCCTAATTTGCAAATTTTGATTTCTTGGTGAACAAGTTTCATGATTTGGCCTATTTTGATGAAAAATGAATCTTGACCCTTGATTTTGACCAAAAAGTCAAAGTTTGACTTTTCAGTATACAGTCAAAATTGATCAATTGACTGGGAAATTCAACTGTCAATTTTGTGCATTTGGGATCTTTTGAACTTGTTGAGCATGTCAAGACAATTCCATGGGGTCCTTGAGTCCATATGTGAGCTTGGTTGGCCATTGGTTAGGTCAAACAGTCAAAAATTGTCTTTGTGCAGTCAAAGCCCTAAAAATGACCATTTTGCCCTTTTGGTGATCTGATCAAGTTTCTTGTGGAATTGTGATCCAAACTTGATCAAATGGTTCATATGAGTTCATAATGTTGATGTGGGTCAATTTTCATGAGATTTGACTGTCAATTGGTCACAGTTGACTTTTTCCCCAATACAGCTGATTTCTAGGTCAACTGTCCAATTGACTGGGCAAAACCTGGAATCAAGACTTGAAACTTGATATGGATAAACTTGGGAGTCCAATATGAAGAAAGAAAGTCATCTTAGGCATTTTAGGTCAAAACATCTTTGTGCAAACACAAACCCTAATTTGGGTCAGCAGTGCAAGGAGAAGTCTTGAGCAGATGAAACCCTAACTGGATCCTGATCTTCAAGGGCTTTGTGATGAGAAATCAATGAGAAATGGGAGGTCAAATTTTGGGGTACAACAGTTGCCCCTGTTCAATCTTCTTGAATCCGAAGAGTTAGATTGGCAAGTTTGCCTTTCGTGACTCGAGGGTGAAAGGAGATTGGACACTAGAGTGCCCGGAAATTTGCACTCGTCAAAGCAATGGATGCGGGAATGGGCTTAGAGATGCCATTTGGAGATGGGCTTAGAGATGCCATCTGGAGGGGTGACAGAAACTTGTCGGGGATGGGCTTAAAGATGCCATCTGGAATGAGTATCAGGAAGGTGTCCATGCTTTGGACCATCTTCGAACTGGGGGTCTGAATAAGCAATAGATTGACATCCGTTGTTGGGAGGAATCCGTAAACTGTTTTCAAAGGTTGCATCTGAACAAGTGATAGATTAACATCCGTTGTTGGGAAGAATCCATAAACTATTTTTCAGAAGTCTGGAGAAGAATCTGAATAAGCGATAGGTTAACATCCGTTACTTGGAGAACCCGTAAACTGTTTTCAGAAATCTTGGAGTTGAATAAGCAATAAAGCAGCATCCGTTGTTGGGAAGCGTCCGTAAACTGTTTTCAAAGGTTGCATCTGAACAAGTGATAGATTAACATCCGTTGTTGGGAAGAATCCATAAACTGTTTTTCAGAAGTCTGGAGAAGAATCTGAATAAGCGATAGGTTAACATCCGTTACTTGGAGAACCCGTAAACTGTTTTCAGAAATCTTGGAGTTGAATAAGCAATAGAGCAGCATCCGTTGTTGGGAAGCGTCCGTAAACTGTTTTTCAGAAGGTGAGAAGAGTCTGAACAAGCGATAGATTAATATCCGTTGTTGGGAAGAATCTATAAACTGTTTTCAGAAGTCTGGAGAAGAATCTGAACAAGCGATAGGTGAAAATCCGTTACTTGGAGAACCTGTAAACTGTTTTCAGAAATCTTGAGGAGGAACCGGTGTAGGGCTTCCTGATGATGAGCTCGTGTAAAACTGCATCTGGATAAATCTGGGATAATCATTAGAATGTTGCCGTGTCTGGGTCACATCTGAACTATTCCTGGAAAGAATCTCGGGAGATAATGATTTTAGCCTTTCGACTGATCTTACCTGAAAGGGTAAAGAGTTAGTTATATGCAATGTTATGATGCCTGGCACAATGTATGTTATGTAATATGAATGTAAATGAATGCGCATGTAAGCTGGAGAGCTGTCTTTCAAAGGATAGACGAATCCGAGACGGCTGAAGATGACAGTATCTTGACTGCTGCTGGGAAGAATAATTCCTGGTCATTGCTGGAAAAAAAAGGGCTCGAGTTGTATACCAATCTTTTGGGGAACTCCGGATGAATTCTACTGGGGAGTTCCAATCTAATAGACTCATGCTGGGGAGGTAAGACTGATAATCTTCAGTTGGTGGGAAGTATCTCTGGCGACTTCACTGGGGAACTCAAGATTTTCCTTTCTAAAACTCTGTGGGGAGAAGGTTCATTAGTCTGGCTTCGCTGGGGATACTGAAACTTAAACTCTGAGGAGAATTGAATTCCGGAGGATCCTCTGGCTGGGGGATTGTAAAGATAAGTTACGCTGGGGAACTCTGATGAACTCCGCTGGGGATAGGAAGAATTTTGGCGAGTGCAATCTTCCGTGGTTGTTAGCTGAGGATAACCCAGTTATAAGCCCTTGTGAGGAATAACTTTGAATAAAACTCGGGAGAGACGTCCGTACTCTGCAGGGGATAAGCTTCCAGAATCTACTGGGGATAAGCTTCAAGACTTGCTAAGGATATGGATTCCAAATCTTCGGGGGGATTTCCTTCGAACGGGTATCAAGATATCCAACTGTACCTTTGACCTATCAGTAATCCCCTTTCTTGACTCATAAAGAAATGATTATGTTTCAAATGCGTATGCCTATTTAACAAAACATTGGACGTTTCTCAAAATAAAGCGAATAGTGCAAGAGAAAAGAAGAGGAAATGACACAAATTTTTGGGAAAAGTATTTGTATTGAATTTTTATGAGTATATTTGTACAAGGGAAACAATCATCCTAGCAAGAGGATTTTGTCGTAAATATTTGAAAAATTTATACAAAATAAAGATGGCTATGTGAAATAATTCCATGGGATTCCATTCCGCTACAACCTTCACAACTCTGAATATCTGTCCATTCAATGCTTCGTTTGCCGATGACTGGATTGATCAGAAACCCGGAACTGGTTGATGAAGAGATTGTCTTTGAAGTGATCCGACGAGACATAGTCATACGCTTTAATTCCCTAACTTTTGCCTGAATCGCCCTTTCGGGTTTTCGATCCACCGAGAAACCCCTTTTTGCCCAAGCCGCCCTTTCGGGTTTTCAACTTGCCGGGTGTACAGATTTTTTTGTTTTCATCCCTAATTTTTGCCTGAACCGCCCTTTCGGGTTTTCGATCCACCGGGATGCCCATTTTTGCCCAAACCTCCCTTTCGGGTTTTCGACTTGTCGGGTTATTTTATGCGTAGTATCTTTTGACTATGTCTGCGTTTGCAGGGTGCGGCAAATCGTCGCCGTCCATGGTGGTCAGAATCATTGCACCACCAGAAAATATGCTTTTGATCACAAATGGTCCTTCATATGTAGGAGTCCATTTTCCCCTGGGATCACTTTGCGGCAAGATAATCCGCTTGATTACGAGATCTCCGACTTGATACACTTGACGTCTGACTTTCTTATTGAAGGCCTTGATCATCCATTTTTGATACGTCTGACCATGGCATATAGCAGCGAGTCGCTTTTCGTCGATCAGATTGAGTTGATCAAGTCGGGTCTGCATCCAATCATCTTCAATCAAACCTGCATCCTTCATAATCCTTAGAGAAGGAATCTGGACTTCCATAGGCAAGACAGCTTCCATGCCATATACCAAAGAAAATGGGGTTGCCCCAGTTGAAGTACGTGCCGTCGTAGGGTATCCATGCAGAGCAAACTGTAACATCTCATGCCAGTCTTTGTAAGTGACAGTCATTTTCTGAATGATCTTCTTAATGTTTTTGTTCGCAGCTTCAACAACACCGTTCATCTTCGGCCGATTGGGAGATGAATTGTGATGATAAATCTTGAACTGTTCGCACAATGCGGTGATCATCGTGTTATTCAGATTTGTACCGTTGTCTGTGATGATCCTGTCCGGAACACCATACCGACATATGAGATTTTGCTTGATAAAGCGGGCAACCACATTTTTAGTAACAAAGGCGAAGGAAGCTGCTTCGACCCATTTGGTGAAATAGTCAATGGCAACCAGGATGAAGCGATGTCCATTGGAAGCCGTGGGCTTGATCTCTCCAATCATGTCAATGCCCCACATTGCAAATGGCCAAGGAGCAGTCAGAACATTGAGAGGGACCGGAGGGATATGAACTTTGTCAGCGTAGACCTGACATTTGTGGAAAGTACGGGAATGTTGATGGCAGTCAGCTTCCATGGTAGACCAGTAATAGCCTGCCCTTAGGATCTTCTTAGCCATTGTATGCCCGCTCAAGTGAGTGCCAAATGTGCCGCTGTGTAAATCAATCATGATCAACTCTGCTTCAGCTTTGTCTACGCATCAGAGTAATACACAATCATGGCTTCGTTTGTAAAGGATGTTGTTGCTCAGGAAGAATTTAGCGGCGAATTTCCTTAAGAACTTCTTGTCATTTACGGAAGCTCCTTCGGGATAATCTCTAGTCTCGAGATACCTTTTGATTTCATGGAACCAAGGTTGTTCCACTACTTCTTCGGGATTAATCTCGTGACAATGCGCAGGTTCATCCATTCGCTCGATGGTGATTTGGGGAGCCTCGTTATCCCAGTTGAGTTTAAACATGGAGGACATTGTGGCTAGAGCATCTGCTAGCTGATTCTCTTCTCGCGGGAAATGCTCGAAGGTAATTTGCTCGAAATGAGGCAACAATGTCAGGACATGTTCTTTGTATGGGATAAGATTAGGATGCTTGGTATCCCACTCTCCTTTGATTTGACTGATAACCAAAGCCGAGTCCCCAAATACGATCAAAGATTTGATCCCCAGGTCTATAGCAGCCTTGAGACCAAAGATGCAAGCTTCGTACTCAGCCATGTTGTTTGTGCAGCTGAAGCAAAGTCGGGCCGTGAAAGGTGTGTGACAACCTTCCGGAGAAATGAGTACTGCGCCGATACCATTTCCAAGTGCATTTGAAGCACCATCAAAGTACAGGGTCCATCGGGATCCCTTTTCGGGTCCTTCATACGGTCCGTCACCTTCAATGTTGTCCAAATTCATGATGTCCTCGTCTGGGAAGTCAAATTTCATGGGTTGGTAATCTTCGATAGCTTGATGAGCCAGATGGTCAGCTAGTACACTCCCTTTTATAGCTTTTTGGGTGGTGTACTGGATGTCATACTCAGTTAGGATCATTTGCCATCTGGCTATCCTTCCAGATAAAGCAGGCTTTTCAAAGATATACTTGATAGGATCCATTTTGGAAATCAACAAGGTAGTATGAGTCAACATATACTGTCTTAGTCGGCGAGCAGCCCATACCAAAGCGCAGCAAGTTTTCTCGAGCAGTGAGTAGCGAGTCTCACAGTCGGTAAACTTTTTGCTAAGGTAATAAATAGCATGCTCTTTTCGACCAGACTCGTCATGCTGGCCCAAAACACACCCCATTGAGTTATCCAAGACGGTCAAATACATGATCAATGGTCTTCCTTCGACGGGTGGCATCAGAATAGGAGGTTCTAGCAAATACTCCTTGATTCTATCAAAAGCAGCTTGACAATCGTCGTTCTACTCGACTACCTGATCTTTTTTCAAGAGTTTGAAAATTGGCTCACAGGTAGAAGTCAGATGCGAGATGAATCTGGCAATATAGTTCAAGCGCCCCAAGAAACCTCTAACCACCTTTTCAGTACGGGGAGCGGGCATCTCTTGTATTGCTTTTACTTTTGCTGGATCGACTTCAATGCCTTTGTTGCTTACAATGAATCCCAGGAGTTTACCAGACCTAACTCCAAAAGTGCATTTGCTTGGATTCAGCCTGAGCTTGTATTCTTTCAACCTGGCGAACAGCTTCTCCAGATGTTCAAGGTGCTCTTCCTCTGTTTGTGACCGAGCTATCATATCGTCTACGTAGACTTCAATTTCATGATGTATCATGTCATGAAATAAAGCTACCATGGCGCGTTGATAAGTTGCCCCTGCGTTCTTCAGCCCGAACGGCATCACCTTGTAACAGAAAGTGCCCCATTGTGTGACAAAAGTTGTTTTCTCCATATCCTCGGGGGCCATTTTGATTTGATTGTAGCCCGAGAATCCATCCATGAAGGAAAACACTTTATGCTGAGCTGTATTGTCGATTAAAATGTCAATGTGTGGGAGTGGAAAATCATCTTTGGGGCTGGCCCTATTCAAATCCCGGTAGTCCACACACATCCTGACTTTGCCATCTTTCTTAGGTACTGGCACGATGTTAGCGACCCATTGAGGATAGGACGTAATAGCCAGAAAGCCAGCGTCGAACTGCTTCATCACTTCTGCTTTGATCTTTTCAGACATGTCAGGCCTCATTCGGCGAACTTTTTGCTTGATCGGTGGACAATCCTCTCTTGTAGGGAGACGGTGAACCACAATGTCTGTGTCTAAACCCGGCATGTCTTCATAAGACCAAGCGAAAATTTCAACATAATCATTCAACAACTGTACCAGGCGCTCCTTGACTCTTGGTTCCAGATTGGCACCCACTTGTACCTCCTTCCGGTCTTCCTCGGTCCCTAAGTTGACAGTTTCCAATGACTCTTCATGAGGTAAGATGGCCCTTTCCTCTTGCTGTAGAAGTCTGGCTAGTTCTCCGAGTACTTCACAACCTTCGTCATCTTCATACTCGGCCAGATTGACCAGATCTTCAGAGCTATTGAAAGATATAGCAGAATCGTCACCCATGGAATCCGGAGTAGATGTGTACCTGCATTGGTGAGTGTGGGTGTGTGTAAGGGATAGCCATCCTTAAACAAAAAAAAATGCAAAAGGAAAGAAAATGAGCACAAGAAGTTTATCAAATGAAAAACGTCCAATGAATCATTAAACATGGCATATGGATATGAAAAATAATCAAAACCCTTACAAATGGACCTACATGCCCCGGGCAAGGCATGAGGAGAAAAGATAGTGTACGGATTGTTTGAGAGTAAATATTACAGACCAAATAAGAAATGTTTAACAGATAAATTACTGATGAATAAAAGTGATGGGGACAAAGTCTTTTGCCTCCCAGTTGCTCAATCCTCCTTTGACAGTTGGATAAATCCACTCTTCGATGTTGCTCTCCTTGTCTTCATCCTCCAAGGCGTTGATTCCGTAGGGAGAAATTTTGACTAGCGCCCTTTCAATCTTCGAACGGCGCATAGCTTTCTGGCCAGCGGCTGTGAACCCTAATCCAAATTTATCGGTCTTATGTGGAATGTCAGGTAACTCCCCCCATGCTGAATTCTTCCCTTCCTTTATTGCGGCCCTTGCGTCCTCCAGAGATGCCATCCTGGCCATCTGCCTCGGTGTCTCAGCTGCCAACTTCGCTACTGCTATTTCAGGAAGGACTTCTTCGAAATGCTGAAAAGGCGTTTCAATGAACTCCCCTTCAACCTCCACATACCGGAAAGAATTTAAATGGCTAATCATGTACTCTTCTTTGCCATGGACAGTAATGATCTTCCCCTTGACAGGATATTTCAACATCTGATGTAAGGAGGAGGTGACTGCCCCAACATGATGTATCCAAGGTCTACCCAGCAAGCAAGAGTATGATGGACGGATGTCCATCACATAGAAAGTAGATTTAAACACCTCAGTGCCTATCTTGATGGGAATTTCAACCTCCCCATGGACCATTCTCTTCGAACCATCGAAAGCTCTGACAACAATATCACTCGGCTTCAACTCCAACCCTTCACAATCTAGTCGGTCCAAGGCCTTTTTAGGCAATACATTCAGCGACGAACCAGTGTCGACCAAGACGTGCGCGAGAGTGGTTCCTCGGAACTCGACTGAAATGTGCAAAGCATCATTGTGATTTCTACCTTTAGGAGTTAGGTCGGCATCAGAGAACCCTAATCCATTGTCTGCAGTCAGGCTAGCCACGCAATTCTGGAACTGATCTGCAGAAGTTTCTTGGGGCACATGAGCTGCCTTCAGAAATTTTATCAGAGCTTTAGCGTGCGCTTCCGAGCAAAGTAGCAGTGCCAGCATGGAGATCTTGGAGGGGGTTTGCCCCAGCTGTTCTACCACATCGTAATCACTCCTTTTGATTATCCTCAAAATCTCATCCATTTCCTTCTTGGAGGTTTCCGGGATGACCAAGGGTTGAGCCCTCGTCCTGACGAGCTCATCTTGGATTCCTTTACCTTTGTCAGCAGCGGTAGGAGAGACAGCACTAGGAACAACAACATCCTCAATCAAAGGGGTTCTAGCAGAGAGTTTTATTGGTGCAGGGATGACCTTGTCGGCAGATGAGGGTCCAAAGATTGCTCTTGGAGGGGCAATCTCTGGAGAAAATATTCTCCCGCTCCTGGTGATTTTGCTCGTGCCTGCAATGTTACCAATGCTGGCCTCTTCATCATCCGAACTTTCTTCAGTTATTTCGATTTGTTTAATACCATGGTAGTAGACGTCACCACCATAGTTCCATGGTATTGACTTCTCAGAAACATAGGGGACATGCCCTGGCATTGTTATCTTCAAAGGAATAGATTTCGTAGCTGGTGTAATCTTAACAGGCTTTTTGACGGCCTTGGAAAGATTAGCGTGAATGGTTATGATTGAGACATCTTCAGTATGAACTGGAACAACAGAAACTTTTTCAAACAAAATTTGTCGACTATCCATGAGGCCTTGGATGCCTTTCTTCAGTAACGGACAATCAAACGGCAGAGAGTAACAACAATAGCAGTCTTCTTTACATCCCGGAAAGATCCCGGCCCTTAACAAATTCAACTTAATGGTTAGCAATGGAGTAGTCAGATCATTGACATCAGCAACATATTCTTCAATAGCGTTGACATTTCGGCCGTGCTTCGGCATGGGTGCAGATATCACATTAGGCTTCTCTGGAGCGTCAAACTCCACCTCCTTCGCCTCTATCAGGTCTTGGATTTTATGCTTGAGTGCCCAACAATCATTGGTGTCATGCCCAACACTGTCTGAATGGTAGGCGCATTTAGCATTAACATGATAATGCGGAGAGGACGTATTCACATTCTTTGGCGCCTCCTTGATGGTGGCAAGATTCAACTTCAACAGATGGGGAAGCACTTGCGCTGGAGTCATATTAATACGGGTGAACTGCCGTTGTGGCCGTTCCACTCGTTGTTGATTTGGTCTGGACTGGTTATAGCGAGGCTGCTCACTTGGAGTGTTTTGAATCATTACGGCCCCCACAGTTGGCCGACGCTCCGTCTTCCCTGCTCTTCTCTGAGAATATACCATAGTTGTTTCCTTCTTAAAAGGCTTCTTCTCAACACTTGCAGCAACACCCTTCTGAATCTTTCCTGACTTGATGCCGGCTTCTATTCTCTCGCCTGTTAAGATCAAATCGGTAAACCCCGCTGAAGAGTTACCAATTAGATGATTGAAAAATGGCCCAGATAGGGTCCCAAGAAACATATCAACAAGTTCGCGGTCGGTTAAAGGAGGCTGCACCCTGCCAGCCAAATCCCTCCATTTTTGTGCATATTCTTTGAATCCCTCGCTTGTTCCTAGCGACATACCCTGAAGTTGGGTACGAGTAGGAGCAAGGTCAGAATTATACTGGTATTGTTTGTAGAAAGCGGTGGCCAAATCTTCCCAATTTCGGATGCTGGTTCCCTCTAGCTGATAAAACCACTCCAACTGAGCTCCAGAAAGGCTGTCTTGAAAGAAATGAATCCAAAGGTTTTTATCTGCCGTATAGGGTTGGATCTTTCTCACGTAGGACCTGAGATGCATTTTGGGACAGGACAGCCCATCATACCTCATAAACACTGGCACTTTGAATTTTGGGGGAATCACAATCCCGGCGACCAAACCCAAGTCTTCAAAATCCAAACCCGGTACTCTTTGTAATTCCATGGCGGCCAATCTATCTTCTAGCCCTTTGTATTTATCATCAGCTGGAGGGTATTGCTGATCAGAATAATCTTCATCCTCTTCGACCTCTTCTTCTTCCGCATCAGACTCGGAAGGTACCGCAGCTCCACCTCCTTTGCTGGTTCCTTCATCAGAAATAGGAGGAAATTCAAGCACCCTCCGAGCTTCTCCGTCAAATCTTCTCCCCAAAGTGGCCACCTCGAGTCTCTTTTTCTTCTTTTTCACTGGGTCCTTGTTCCCCAATTGAGTCTTGATATCCTCCTGACCCTTAGCCAAGGTCATCAGGAGTTGCTGGAACTGTGCATTCTGAGCCTGTAGGTCTTTGACTGTTTGCTCGAGATCCATCCTACTGTAATAAACAACAGACAGATAAGGAAACCTGGAGCGAGACCTGCTTATGCACATGATGAATGGTATGCTTATGTATGCAATGCATTCAAGGATTTAGGACATTCAAAATTGTTTCAGACAAAGAAGAACGCACGTCATATTAATAAGAAGAAATTTGTTAGTACATAAATGCCCCATGGGCCAAATATTACAAAATAACTTCTCAAGGCAAAAAGACATTGCGCATCCTCTTTGGTGCGATGTAGGTGTTGAGGGCCTATTGCTCATGGAGTCGGCGGGTAAGCTCTAGAACCTTCTTCTCACTGGTGTAGAAGCTAGCTTCAAAAGTGTTCTGTTCCTCCTTGAGCTGAATCCAACTTTTCTGCATTTCCTCCCACGATGTAGGCATGTCAGGATGTAGGATGGTGTAGGGAACCTCTCCTTCATTGACGGGCTCTTTAATCACAGGGAGTACATGAGGATAAGGCATCATCAGACTTTGGGCTCGGGCTCGTACCCACTTGAGATAAGGCTCAAGAGGGATGGAGTTCTTGTGTCCCAGAGTCTTGCTATCAACCTTGTTGGGTCTTCCCCAAGCTCTGATGAATCTTTGGCGAAGTCCTTGCGCATCGTTGTCGAAGTCAAAAACTAGGTCAGGAATCAACATATCATGAGGGCCCTCCCTCCGTGCATATCCAAATTGCCTCAAAGCTAGGCAAGGGTTGTAGGTGATACCTCCTCTAATTCCAAGTAAAGGAACATTAGGGAATTCTCCACAACGATCGACGATGATGACATTTTTTCTGGACCGAGAACACCAATGTACATCAGAGTGAGTAAGAGTCATCAATCGTTGGGACCACCTTGAGCCTTGGTCATTCTTCAAGACAGATTGTGGAAGGTGCGAAATAAACCACCTTGCAAGGAGAGGAGTACAACACATGAGAACACCCCTCTTTCTCATTGTTCGTGTGTAAAATGAGTGAAGAATGTCCCCAAGCAATGTTGGTATTGGGTTTCTGGACAAAAAGATTTTGACGGCGTTGACATCTATCAATTGGTCAGAATTTGGGAACAAGACCAATCCATAGATGAGAAGTGCCACAATCTCTTCAAAGGCTTGTAGGTCCAATGAGTTTCAACATTCTTGTGCCTTCTCAAACAAGAATTTTGCTAAGAATCCTTTGACGCCGCTTCTGGTTTCCCAATGCCCCTTGATGTCGGATGGTTGTAGATGTAATGCTTGAGCAACATCTTCCGGCTTTGGTTCCTTTTCTGTACCGTTGAATGGTAGTTGATTAAGGATAGGGATTCTTAGGAGTTGAGAAAACTCCTCCAAAGTGGGTACCAACTGGTAATCAGGGAAAGTGAAACAGTGGTGAAGAGGGTCAAAGAACTGGAATAGCACTTTCATCATGTCTTCTTAAATGTTGGTGTTGACTAGGCTGAGCAGTCTACCATGTCTTTCACTGAAGGATGAATTTTCTGGAATTCTTGAGGTGAGCTCCTTGAGTTGAGGAGAGATTCTCACAAGGCTGACTTGAATGGTGTTTCTGCGAGGAATTTCCATGACCTACAAAACAGGAACAAAGATGAAGATCCAAACCCTTGAAATGGTTAGTGAATGCATATGATGCTTTATGATGTTTATGATGTATGCACAAAACATATGTACAAGCAAATCACACCAAACCCTAGTTTCAGGCTTGCATGGGGTTTCATAGGTAAGTACCCTCTTGAGTGTAGTTGGCTTAAAGACCTGTCCTATAAATAGTAACCGGGTTCTAAGGAGCTCAATATCATTGGATTGTTTTCAATGTTCATTGTTTTGGTTTAGCCACTTAACTAGCGACCAAAATATTCCAAGAAAACAACCCTCAATGAGTGTAGTATCGAGTATCTACCAACTTCGGACTGTACCAAAGCCGGTCATCTCACTACCCCTAATGAAAGGCCAAGATGGTCAAGTAAGGTTCTAGGTCATTAGTGCTTAGTGACATCACTCAGCGGCCCCGTACTCTCCTTGATTGAACTCAAGGGTTACCGGTACTCACAAATATGTCGCACTAATATAGCTATTGCTTTGACCGTGTCGGTATATCCCGCACAGTTTCCACAACGTATTGCTATCTATGAATGTTTCCCAAAATCCGGGTGTAGGATTGCAAACCCAAACAAGAGAGCCAAAATATAAAGCAATCAAAATAAACAATTAGTCATGCAAGAGGGTGATCTAAGCCCTAAGGTTACTCCACTTTTAAATTTTCCCCAGCAGAGTCGCCAGTTCTGATATACGGTGGGAGAACTGACTATGAGTTTTGCGTTTGTATTCGCACTTGTTCGGTTGAGCAAGAGTCGCCACCGACTTTTTATTTTATCCTAAGGAAAGGTTCAAAAAGCACAGCAAAAACCTTTGAGATTTTTTCTTGGGTTCGGGGAGTAGATTATAGAAAGGGAAGGTATTAGCACCCTTTCTATCCATGGTTATCCATGGGCTCTTAGCTACTTGCTTAGATCAACTTGCCTTGGTTTTCAATTGTTTGGAATGGTGCTCGGTGTGTGGTTTTGAAAATGTTTTGAAAAGATGCCTTGTATAGGCTACCCTTGTAACAATTCTTTACTCGAATGTTTTACAAAAGGTGTTTTGTCTTTTGAAAAGATGTTTCAAGGTTTTTTTTTGAAAGTTTGTTTTGAAAGTGTTTGTGAAGTGTGGTTTGAAAATAGGCAAGTGTTTTCTTTTACAAATTGACAAGTACCTAAGAGTTATCTACCCTAAAGTTTCTCAAAGATTTTTGTTATGTTTTAAACCTTTTGACAATTTTGTTCCACCATTGCATTTGGTGGACAATCTTGTATTAGGAGATGAAAGGGACGGGCGCGGGTCATCGTTTTAGACCATAATTGCAATGGTGCTAAGTGTCTTTGGGCAATTTCTCTTTGAAAGGGACTTGATCATTTTAGGCAACTTTTCGAAAGCGTCATCGAGGGACTCATGATCATTTGATTGTTTGTTTTTACCCAAAGAAACCTAACATGCAATATGGCCCAATTATTTGAAGGCAACAAAGTGGAATACCCTAGGGGTGCAAGTGTGATATGTTTTGTCCATATTTCATGCTTATTTATCTTGAAATTAGGTCAAACTATTTTGTTCTTTTTATTTGCATACAAACCCTAACTCTAGCATGGTATATTTAGAAAGCGTTTAAAGTGCGAAAAGTAAAATTCCTACACTATTACAACACAATATGGGAAGGGGGGTACAAATGTTCAAATGGGGGGGGGTATTTAGACAAAGAAATTAAACCTAGCTATTACATCATTTTTGGCATATTTACAAATAATTGATTGCATAATTTAAATGGGAAATAAAATAAAGATGCAAAATGCAAAAAGGGTTTTTATATGTATGAAAAAAAATATTATTTATGTCAAATAAATAAAATAAAAAAAAAGTATCATTTTTCGAGTTTTTTTGTATTTTAAGGGTAAAACCCTAATTTCATTAAATAAATATATTAACTATTTAATATTTATAATATTTAATAATTACATACAAAAATAAAATAAAATGGAGTATATTCATAAAAAGTATTTTCCACATCAAATATTAATAAAATAAAAAATGTATATATTTTGGTATTTTAACCTAAATATATTAATAAATATATATATATATATATATATATATATATATATATATATATATATATATATATATATATATATATATATATATATATGTATTAATTTCCAAATATAAGTTATATATATAAAAATAATAATATTTTAATATTTATAAAAAAGGTGTATTTTGCATAAAATATTTTCAAAAGAAAAAATGAAATAAAATCAGAAATGAGATATATTTACATTATTTTTCTAGTTCTCTTATAAATAATAATAGATATATATATATATATATATATATATATATATATATATATATATATATATATATATATATATATATATATATATATATATATATATATATATATATATATATATATATATATATATATATATATATATATATATATATATATATATATATATATATATATATATATATATATATATATATATATATATATATATATATATATATATATATATATATATATATGTTTAATTAATCCTATAAACAAATAAATGCTAAAAAAATAGAAAAATGGTATAAAAATATTTTTTTATATTTTTTATATTATAAGCAAAAATAAATAAATCAGAATGAAAAAAGAAAAGTCAAAAAAATATTGAAATAAACCAAATGGGCCCAGGGGGTGTTAAAGTGAAAAGAGTGTGTGAAGAGAAAATGCAAAAACAAGCCCAGCCCAGATCACTTCTTCTTCAACCTCTGAACAAAAACGCGCACCTGTTCTTCCAATTCAAACACCTGGATTCTTTTATCTTTTGCACAAACTTCCAACATAAGAAATGTTAAGCATTGAATCACGATTCTAAATATATAAGAAACTCATCCTAACTCTCAGAAATGAGAGAGAATTTTGACATTCCCAAATCCTGACCTAAGTTTTCTGCCATGTTCAGACTCAAAATTCTTGCAGTACACATAACATAAATGAAATCTAATTACATGGGCATGTTCAGGGCTATGAATGTGACATATTATCTTCACAAACCTAAAGCTAACAATGCCTAATAAGAGAGATACGAGTTCATGAACTTACCTGTTCAGTTGAGGTTCTATCTGGCAATGGAGAAACTTTCAGTGCGAGGTGATGATTGGTATGGCTTCCTTGATGTCCAGGGATGCTATTCCAAGCTTTACTTTATCTTGAAACCTTTTGAATCATGCTAGAGCTCTTCACCTGCAAATCAGAAAAGTGAAAATGGCCAAAAGGGTTAGAGGAGTTACAGGTTGCTTCTAATGCTTTGGATAGTTTGGATTGATGGTAGGGAAGGTGTCTGAAGTGGTTAGGGCAAGAATGCTTGAAAGGATTGAGAGTTGGAACTCAATCTGCAGAGGTTGCTCTGTTTGAGCAGTTTGATGGTGGTTCTGAGTTTGTGGAGGTATTGGAGGTATTGGAGTCGTGTTCTAGCTTGTGCTTGATGATTAGGAAGTGTACAAAACAATTGCTTAAGTGTTCTAATGCTGAGATGAAAGTTATGTTCTGTTATGCCACTTTGCTTCACACTTAAGCAAACAAAACCAAGTTGATGTTCTAGGCAAGTAGAGGCCCCCCTAATCATGCTGCTAACCTTGTCTTGATCAGAGTGTTTTGCTCATAATCTTGTGCCAATTAGATTTCATATGTACTTGTTGGATTTTCAATTGGACATAAAGCTTGCTTTTGCAAAAATGGCTATTTTGCTTTTTCCATAAATGGCTTTATTCAACATGTAATGCATAAGCTCATGAAACAAGACCTTAGCACAATGAACATGCATTAAATTATTGAGTATGGAATGGTTTAAGGACCTGTAATGTAGCACAAACTAAGCTGACTTGAAAATGGCATAAGTTAGGAACATGTACATGACCAATTCAAAAGTGAGTTTTTGCTATATTGTGAAATTCGATTCTCTCAAGTTATGAGGTTGTTTGATGAGTTCTTGGACATTTGGGAAATCTTGGAATGTGTACTACAATCCATCTTTGAAATGCAAATTGAAATTCCAAGTGGAAGTGTATGGAAAATGGACTTGAAGTTAGGTAGAAAACCTTGCCAAAATAGGTTAAAATTTCACTAAGTTAAGAATGGTTTAGTACCCTTATTCAAAAAATTGTAACTTGAGATACAAGCCTCATTTGGGAAAACTTTGTGAATCAAAGTTGTAGATTATGCAACAAGCTACAACTTTCATGTTTTGACTTTTGTTTGAATCCAAATGAATCATGGTGAGAAAGTGGGGCAAAGTTAGGAAAAAATTAGGGTTTTTCATAACTTAGAAAAATTCTAAGTTATGAAAAATTCTCATTTCAAACCCTAATTTGCAAATTTTGATTTCTTGGTGAACAAGTTTCATGATTTGGCCTATTTTGATGAAAAATGAATCTTGACCCTTGATTTTGACCAAAAAGTCAAAGTTTGACTTTTCAGTATACAGTCAAAATTGATCAATTGACTGGGAAATTCAACTGTCAATTTTGTGCATTTGGGATCTTTTGAACTTGTTGAGCATGTCAAGACAATTCCATGGGGTCCTTGAGTCCATATGTGAGCTTGGTTGGCCATTGGTTAGGTCAAACAGTCAAAAATTGCCTTTGTGCAGTCAAAGCCCTAAAAATGACCATTTTGCCCTTTTGGTTATCTGATCAAGTTTCTTGTGGAATTGTGATATAAACTTGATCAAATGGTTCATATGAGTTCATAATGTTGATGTGGGTCAATTTTCATGAGATTTGACTGTCAATTGGTCACAGTTGACTTTTTCCCCAATACAGCTGATTTCTAGGTCAACTGTCCAATTGACTGGGCAAAACCTGGAATCAAGACTTGAAACTTGATATGGATAAACTTGGGAGTCCAATATGAAGCAAGAAAGTCATCTTAGGAATTTTAGGTCAAAACATCTTTGTGCAAACACAAACCCTAATTTGGGTCAGCAGTGCAAGGAGAAGTCTTGAGCACATGAAACCCTAACTGGATCCTGATCTTCAAGGGCTTTGTGATGAGAAATCAATGAGAAATGGGAGGGAAAATTTTGGGTTACAACAGTATTTCTGGTCCACAATGGAAGCCGACTGTTACCAACATTCTCGGACGTGTCATAAATGCCAGATTTACGCAGACAAGGTGCACGTTCCTCAAGTTCCTCTAAATGTCTTGAATGCACCTTGGCCGTTTGCAATGTGGGGCATAGATATGATCGGCGATATTAAACCTACAGCGTCCAATGGGCATCGCTTCATCCTGGTAGCGATTGATTACTTCACGAAGTGGGTTGAAGCAGCTTCCTACGCTACAGTAACCAAGAACGTTGTGGCACGGTTCATTCGGCACAATCTGATATGTCGGTACGGCATCCCGGAAAGAATCATTACGGACAACGGTACCAATCTCAATAACAAGATGATCACTGAGCTCTGCGAGCAATTTAAGATACAGCACCACAACTCTTCTCCCTACCGGCCAAAGATGAATGGGGCTGTAGAAGCAGCGAATAAGAATATCAAGAAGATTGTGCAGAAGATGACAGTGACCTATAAAGATTGGCACGAGATGTTACCGTTCGCTCTTCATGGGTACCGCACCTCAGCAAGGACGTCAACCGGGGCAACTCCTTTTTCCTTGGTCTACGGCATGGAGGCAGTCTTACCGATCGAAGTGCAGATACCCTCTCTCCGGATAATGAAGGATGCAGATCTGAGTGAAGATGATTGGATCCAGACACGACTTGATCAATTAAACTTAATTGACGAAAAGAGACTTGCTGCTATTTGTCATGGTCAGACGTACCAAAAACGGATGATCAGGGCATTTAACAAAAAGGTCAGACCACAAGAATATCAAGTTCGGGATCTGGTAATCAAGCGCATCATCCTTCCTCAGAGTGATCCCAGGGGCAAATGGACCCCTACGTACGAAGGGCCATTTGTGGTTAAACATGTGTTCTCAGGAGGAGCCATGATCCTAACCACCATGAATGGTGACGACCTTCCTCACCCCGCCAATGCAGACATAGTAAAAAGATACTACGCATAATAAAGACCCGCTAGGTTGACATACCTAGACAAAAATTAGGGCTTCCCGGAGAACCAAAAGGGTTCGGGCAAAATGAGGGATGAAATGAAAAAAATCTGTACACCCGGCAAGTCGAAAACCTGAAAAGGCGGCTTGGGCAAAAATGGGTATCACGGTGGACTGAAAACCCGAAAGGGCGGTCCAGGAAAAAGTTAGGGATAAAGCGTAATACTATGTCTCATTGGATCACTTTTCATCCAGAATCCGGTATCAACTGTCAAGTTCAAACGACATCAATCAATTAGCTTCATCTTCAGCTAGGTCATCAAGTGATGAGACGCTCGAAGATATAAAGGCAATAGTAGAGTTGGAACCCAGTAGGATTATTCTTTTCACATAGCTGTTTTGTTTTCCCTTTGTACAAATTGTGTAAACTCTTTTATTCGGCGGCGTTCTCTTACTAGGACGTCAGCCTCTTGTACATAAAACGCCTATTTACAGGAAAATTCAAAAATCAATATAAAATCACTTTTCAGATTGCCAATTGTTTTTCCTTTTTCTGTTTTGTTTTGCGAAGAACGTCCAAGGTTCAATTTGTGATATATGCATTTGACACTAATTGCTAACTCATAAATATTTGCATACAAAACAAAGGATTAATTACAGGTAACATTAGAAACAGGGGCAATAAGGAGTGGTCTAAGCGATCTAATTGTTCTGTCCACCAAAGTACCAAGGTAAGTTCAGCCGAAGAACATAACCAATATACCTTAATTCCCCAGAGCGTGAGTTAGCAAGTCAATGCATTCTCCCCAAGCAAAGCTACACTATCAGCCTTAAGGAAGTTGGGTATCCCCCGCAGATCTCAACATTCCTCAGCAATATACGAATATTCTTAACAAGCATCCCCGGCAGTCTTGATCTAAGATTGTTCCCCAGCGGTATACCAGGCATTCAGTGGAGTCACTTCCAGTACATCTCAAAATTTCCCCAGGAGAGTCCAGTATAGTTCAAGATTTCCCCAGGAAAGTTTGAATCCATCTCCCCAGCAGGAAGCTTATCCCCGCAGAGCACGAACGCGTCCCCCGGCTCTATTCAAAGGTTATTTCCCTACCAGGATATAACTGGGTTATCCTCAGCCAATAGCCACAGAAAAATCGTTCTCGGCGAAGTCTTCTTATCCCCAGCAAAGTCTATTAACACTTCCAACATAACAACGGTATCCCCAGCGGAGTTATCATTAACATCTCAACAGAGTACCTCTCCTCCCACAGAGTACTGTTCCCCAACAAGGTAGCTAGAGTAATTTTCCCCCGCAGATTAATCTATTCGTCAAGTTTATCCCCCAACGGAGTTATCGTCTCCTACCGGTTCATTCTTGCAATCTTCATCCCCAGCGGAAACGAAGAACTCTCTTCAACCATCAGCCCAGGATTTAACTCCCGGCATTCGTCAAGGATATATTTTCATAGACGAAAATACGTTCAAAAACATCACATACATCATGATACATGCATAAACGCATCATATCTTACAATCTCATTTATATTGAGAACATCATTGCTTGATCCATATCATGCATTGCATATGACTGACCTTTACCTTTCAGGAAAGACCCAGTCAAGTTCTCAGATATTCCAAGACTTTAGTCTGGTTCAATTAAATCGATTCTAAGATTTTTCTGATTCTTATCCAGTCAAAGTTAATCCAAGGCCTTCTCTGGTTCAGTCAGATCGACCCTAAGATCTCCCTGATTCTTATTCCAGTTGAAGATTCCAAGACCTTGCCTGGTTCAGTTAAATCGACTCCTAAAGATTTTTCTGATGCCGATCCAGTCAAAGGCCTTCTCTGGTTCAGTCAGATCGACCCTAAGATTTTTCTGATTCTTATCCAGTTGAAGATTCCAAGACCTTGCCTGGTTCAGTTAAATCGACTCCTAAAGATTTTTCTGATGCCGATCCAGTCAAAGGCCTTCCCTGGTTCAGTCAGATCGACCCTAAGATCTCCCTGATTCTTATTCCAGTTGAAGATTCCAAGACCTTGCCTGGTTCAGTTAAATCAACTCCTAAAGATTTTTTTGATGCCGATCCAGTCAAAGTTATTTCAAGACCTCCTCTGGTTCAGTTAAATCGACCCTAAGATTTTTCTGATTCTTATTCTAGTTGAAGATTCCAAGACCTTGCCTGGTTCAGTTAAATCGACTCCTAAAGATTTTTCTGATGCCGATCCAGTCAAAGTTATTTCAAGACCTCCTCTGGTTCAGTTAAATCGACCCTAAGATTTTTCTGATTCTTATCCAGTTGAAGATTCCAAGACCTTGCCTGGTTCAGTTAAATCTACTCCTAAAGATTTTTCTGATGTCGATCCAGTCAAAGGCCTTCTCTGGTTCAGTCAGATCGACCCTAAGATCTCCCTGATTCTTATTCCAGTTGAAGATTCCAAGACCTTGCCTGGTTCAGTTAAATCGACTCCTAAAGATTTTTCTGATGCCGATCCAGTCAAAGGCCTTCTCCGGTCCAGTTAAATCGATTCCTAAAGATTTTCCTGATGAAGACTCAGTAGAAGACATCCAAGATTCTGTCATCGTTACTGTTGAGGTAGTAATCGCCCCAGATTCTCTCATCGTTACTGTTGAGGTAGTAATCGCCCAAGGTTCTCTCATCGTTACTGTTGAGGTAGTAATCGCCCCAGGTTCTCTCATCGTTACTGTTGAGGTAGTAATCGCCCAAGGTTCTCTCATCGTTACTGTTGAGGTAGTAATCGCCCAAGGTTCTCTCATCGTTATTGTTGAGGTAGTAATCGTCCAAGGTTCTCTCATCGTCCCGTTGAGGTAGTAACCATCCCTGATTCATTCATCACCTTTTGAAACTCCAGACTCGACTCCTGTATCTCGCCAGGGCACGTCTGAAGAGGTTTAAGGATTCAATTCCTGTAACCAGTCAGGGCACATTTACACAAAGAGTTTGAAGACCAACTCTTGTAACAGGCCAGGTAATTATCTTTCTTTTTTCAGGTACACAAGTTCTCGCTAAGGAAACTCTTACGCGATCAACACCCAGATGGCATCTATAAGCCCATTCGCCTATCCATCACCTATCAACATGGCATCTGTAAGCCCATCTTCCTATCCGTCAATCTCCAAATGGTATCTGTAAGCCCATTCCCACCATCACACTACTATGTGAGCGCAAATTTCTGGGCACTCTAGTGTTCAATCATCTTCCACCTTCGGATTACGAAAGGCACGCCAGCCAATCTACATCCTCAGGTTTAAGAAGATTGAACAGGGGCAACTGTTGTACCCCAAAATTTGTCCTCCCATTCTTCTTCAAGATTTGCTAAGAGCATGCTTCAAAATCTCCCAAGGGTTGCACAGTTCAATGGCCTCCTAACAGTCAAAAATTAGGGTTTTGGTTATGGCAAAGAAGTTGAAGTTTCCAAGGGTCCAAACAAGTCCCACATGCCTATAAACATTGTCAAGCATCCTTATGCCCAGTTTCAAGACTCACAACACCAAATTGCACAGTCAAAAACCCTAATTGCTCAACAGTCAACTGCAGGGGCAAAATGGTCATTTGACAGTCAAAAGTCAAATTTTTTGGTAAACATCTTATTTGAAGCCACAAACATCATTTTATCAATGCTTGATCATGATTCTCAAGGCATGGCTCAAAAAGTCTCAAGATGCAAAAGTTTCTATTTTTGGACAGCTGAAAAAGTCAACTGCAAATTGACCAAGGCATAACTTCCACATGGTTTATCAGAAAAATTCCATCCAAAGCTCATTTTTAAGAGAATGACATTTCCTACAACTCATCTTCACACTTCAAGTCCAAGAAATGCTCTCACAAAAAGTTATCAATCTCAACATTATAGGTCATTTTCAAAAGTCAACAAAAAGGCACTTTAAGTAAAAGACCATAACTTGAGATTGGTAAATAATGACATGGGACCAAAGGCATTGGTTAGAGGACTTCAAGACCTTTCCAAAATGTCCAAGAACATGATCAAAGCTTAAAAATTGAGCAAGATATGCCTTGTGGAAGTTGGGAAATTTTTGGGAATTTTGAAAAGTCAACTTTGCTTCAAATGCCTCAAAATTGCTAATGGGCCACAATTTCTTCCAAGAATCATCACCCAAAAGCTATGCACGACCCATTGACCCAAAGGGAAGTTATTTTATTATTTTTAATTAATTAATTGAGTTTATTATCCTATTAATTCATTTAATTAAAATTAAATATAAGAAAAATACTAAAACATGTTTTCCAAATCTTTTTATGCAGCATATTTACTCTTTATGACCTAAATATTTCGTGCACATGCTCAAGAGGCAAGATCTTCCAAAATAGGCAAGTTCCATGGCAAGAAAAGATTGAAAAAGATGCTTGGAAATCAAATATTCAAAATCATTGAATACAAGGCTTTGGGCTTGATTTTTCTGACCTAATGCACTCACACATATATAAACATTGCAACCCTAATGCAAAGAACAAGAAAGCTGCGCCCAAACACAAAGAACAAGATTGCAATTTTTGACAAAAAATTAGAAATTGAAAACTGAATTGCAAGGTGTTTCAAGGCCTCAAAACCATTCCAATCCACTCCTGACACTACCAGGGAGCTTTTCCAATCAAAATCACGCCTCCATACTCAAAGCATTGGTAGATAGAAATCTGACTTGTCTTTAAAATTTTCATATTCGTATCTGCATTTTCATACGTTATCCATGACTTTTAATGTGTGATTTATACTAATATGATGATTCTAAAGCTAATGGCACGATTCAATTGGAGAATGGCTGTCTGAATAGAAAGTTACCATGAACATCTTTTAGGGTTTCAGGAACTTTGAAATAGGGATTCTTTCATCTGGAAAAATTGGCCAAACACACCTATGCCATTGGACTCAGGACCTCAAAACGAATTGAACTCACTATTCGCGCCCAATTTATATAGCTCCATAGCCTAATCGCTATTTTTGCAGGTTTGACTTAGTGGGGGTTTAAAACCCCCGCTATTTGATTTTAGTTACAGGCAAAGGGAGAAGAAGACGCTGGCGTGGCTTGACATGGTTGGCTGATTCGAATTTAGCACGTTTTTTGTTTTGACTTCAGGCCACTAGCGCTTTTTCTATTATATTATTCATTGTCCATTATACATCAGATAAACGCGTTTGGCTTGGTGGAAGCTGTGTTGTCATGCAAGCATTGGGACCTGGGTTCGATTCCCAGGCCCCCCATATTTCCCTATATTTTTTCTTATAACGTGTTCAGGTACCCTTTCCCACCAGTGGTCCACCATGTACGCGCATACTTAAGCTTGCCACATGTCCAGCAACCTCAAGGCCAGATTTCAGTGGGCCAAACTGCTTTCTAAAAACCTCCTCAATTGGGTCAACCACCCCCCATGTTTGCATTTTCTTTCTCTCTTTTTGTTCTTTTCTTTTATTTATTTTTTATGTTAATTGTTTCTTTTAATCCCATAAAATTAATTTTTCATAATACAAAAATACAAAAAATCAGAAATCATTAAAAATAAAAATATGTATATTTAATTTAATCCATTAATAGTTTTTTAAAATAAATTTAATAATCAATTTAGTTTTAATTTAGGGTTTAAATTTTAATTCTTTTTAAATAACTAATAAAATACATAAAAATTAGGTTTAGCATTTTCATTCTTTTTCTCAATAAATAAATTTTTTCTTATTATAATTATTATTAACCATTAATTAATTTTGTAAATAAACATGTCATTTAATTAATTATGGTAAATTAGGTTACAACTTAAACATTTTTTTCTTTAATAATTAAAAACAATTTAGAATTAGGGTTTCTTTCAATATTAATTTTCTTTATTCTCATTAAATTTCATAAATACCAAAAAACATAAAAACAAGTTCTTTTCTTTATTTAATCATAAATTAATTTGTAACTTCAATTCAATTTCCTTAAAGGGTCCAACGCCCTCGCACTCTCGATTCTTATTTCTTTTCGCACGTTTACTTTTATTTCCTTTTTTAAATATAATGTATTTTCCCCAAAGCCTTGTAATAGATAATTAGGACATTTACTTTCCGCACTTTTATTCAAAATCGGGTCTTTGTTAATTTGGCGATGTATAGACCCGCGCCTTGTAATAGCGTAGGATCTTTATTTTTCCGCATTTTAATTTCCGCACCCTTTTAACTGCTAACTATTGCATGAAAGAATGAATGGCCAAAAATAAAATCAACGCGTAGCTCACCCAATGCATGATCAAGATAACATATAACTGAAAATGACACACAATTCACACACCACTCTTAGGGTACGCCTCACTGTTGCCTTGCCCTTCGAAACGTGGTCGTCGAGTATAAGACGTTTTAGTAAGTCCTCATGTCCATGAACATGGCATGGGGGTAGCTTCTAAGGTGTCCTACTATTACTCTGGTGACCACACTGTCCCTAAACTCGAATTGACCCGCACACCTCCAACGGTGGTGCTACCTACCTCTCAATGGTGGGATGGAATTACCTTAAGGACATTTACACAGCCTAATTCCTTAGGGTAGGTAGATGACTCGTAGATACTTGCTCTATTCAAAAACAAATCCAAATTCTTTTCACACCGGCACTTTTCAAAAAGCTTTCAAAATAATTTTTCAAACACTCTTGAGGACTGATACAAGAGTCGATCTGAAATCTTTAAACGGAACTTTTTCAAACCCACTCACACTTGAAAAGCAAACAAATTTTGAAAACACAAATGAGCAAGTATCTAAGAGCCCATGGATAACCATGGATAGAAAGGGTGCTAACACCTTCCCTTTCTATAAATCTACCTCCCGAACCGAGAACTAATCTCATAAGGAATTTTTCTGTGCTTTTGTCCTTTCCTTGTTGGAGAAAATAAAAGACGGTGGCGACTCTTGCTTACCGCGACATTTCGCGAACCAGCGTTAAACAGTCAGTTCCAGATCCACCGATCACAGAACTGGCGACTCTTGCTTACCGCGACATTTCGCGAACCAGCGTTAAACAGTCAGTTCCAGATCCACCGATCACAGAACTGGCGACTCTGTTGGGGATACTTTTAAAGTGAGGTGTACCTTAGGACTAAGATCACTTGTGTTTTCAATTGTCTGAATTGTTTGCTTTAAATTGTGGGTACTGTCTAGGGAGTTACATAGATTCTAACCTGGATCTGGGGATACCCTGTTTAGGTAGCATAAGCTGTGAGGGACCTATCCGGCATAGACCGACATGGGTGAAGCAGTGGCTACGTTGGTGTGGCACCTTGGTCTGTACCGATATCCCTTGTGTTGCAACGAGGAGAATATGGGTCTTCTGAGGAGTCATTAAGCACCAACCGACCTTAGAACCTTAAATGACCCAACTTGGCCAATAGAACAGTAGCAGTATGCTACGCCCATTGAGGCTAAACTCTCGTGATGGTTCTGGCCGCAAGAAAAGATTGCGATGCTGGAGTTATGACCGATTGAGGGTAGTCAGTGATATTGGGATCCTCTAGAACCCGGTTACTTCTGATAGGACAGGTATGAACCAACAAACTGAAAGAGGGTAATACCTAGACCTCATGCTGGCCTAAACTCTAAGGGCTTGTCTTGTGTGACTTGTGTGCCTTACATGTGTGCTTTTGTAAATATTTGTGGTGTGTTTTTATCATAGCATCATGCCATCATAACATTGCATGCATCCTGCATAAGGACTGACCATTTCAAAGACAAGTGGGTTTCACCTTTGCTCTGTTTTGTAGGACATCATGATGCCTATGCGAAGGAATACTATCCGGTTCAACTTTGTTCACCCACCTGAGTTGCTTGAAGAGTTGGTTAGCAGGATTCCAAATACTACTTCCTTCATCCAGAGGCATGGTTCTCTTCTCAGTTTAGTCACTGCAAAGCGGGATCAACAGTTGATGAGTGTCCTGACCCAGTTCTATGACCCTCTGTACCAGTGCTTCACCTTTCAAGACTTCCAGCTGGTCCCTACCCTGGAAGAGTTCTCTGATTTGCTTGGTATCCCTATCTTGGACCAGACTCCCTTCACTGGTTGGGAAAAGACTCTTAGGCTTGAGGAGGTTGCTGCAGCTCTTCCCTTGACCCATCAAGAAGTAATGGACAACTGGGTGACTAGAAGCGGAGTTAAGGGTTTCTTGGCCAAGTTTCTGATTGGTAAAGCTAACAGTTTCTGGAATGACTTGGACTTTAGGGCATATGAAGACATCTTGGCTCTCTTAATCTATGGGCTAGTCTTGTTTCCTAATCCTGACAACTTCATCAATGTCACTGCCATAAGGATCTTCATGTCTCAGAATCCTGTGCCCACTCTCTTGGGTGACATCCTGCAACAACTTTATGCCCGTACTGCCCGAAGATGAGGAACTCTATGGTGTTGCATCCCTCTGTTGGTGAGGTGGTTTATTTCGCACCTCCCTAAGTTCGTGCTGAAGAACACAGAAGGAAGAGGTTGGGCTCATAGGTTAATGGCTCTCACTGATAAGGACATCATTTGGACTCTCAGAGGTTTGGATGAGATAGCTGTTATTGATCGTTGCAGAGAATACCCTAATGTTCCTTTAATTGGTACTCAAGGAGGAATCTCTTACAATCCATGTCTAGCGCTCCGTCAGTTTGGAAGGGCCAGAAGAGCAGGGCCTCATGAGATGTTGGTGCCTCACATCAGTTTTGAGTTTCAGGTGGATAGTGACGAGCTGCGTCGGAGGTTCATCAAGGCTTGGGACAGAGTTCATAAAGCTGACCCACAAGAGTTGGGGCCAAAGACTTCTCTACTTATGGAAGCCTACTACAAATGGGTTCGCATCCGTGCTCAGAAGTTAGGTATGCCATACGAAGCTGTCAGACCCGTCATTCTTGAGTATCCTGATAAAGATGGGGTTCCCCCAACTGTTCTCCCTCCTCAGATACCTACTGATTATGAGACATTAAAGAGGTCTTGGTCACAACTGCGAGAAGAACGGGATTCTTATCGGGAAAAGTACAACGAGCAGGAACTGAAGATCCAGAAGCTGACAAAGCAGTTGGAGAATGAGCGGGCTCTGAATGACTACATCCGTACTGAGAAGAGGAGACCATGGGATCACTGATGAGCTTTGGATGTTCTTTTACAGTTTTATTTCCATTTTCAGTATTTCCATTTTATGTAACGCCTAAGGGCAATCTGTTGAACAATTAAATTGCAAAGTTGACTCTAATGAAGTGTGTTCCTTTTGTTTACAAAGTTAATTCCCGATTGTCTTTGAAAACATAAATCATACGCATTCCATTCATCATGTGCATAGCAGGTACTCTTCTTTTCAGGTTGCTTACTGTTCTTCGTTGTTTATTTCAGCATCATGAACCCTGAATCATCAACCGAGATGTCTATCAAGGCCCTTCAGGCGCAGAACGCACAATTTCAGGAGCTGATCATGGGTTTGGCTCAAGGCCAAGAAGAGCTGAAGGCTTTGCTCCTGAAGAAGGAGAAGAAGAAGAAGAGAACTGTTCTATTCAACACGGGTCGGAGATTTGGCAACACTCTGCAGAATGAGGAAGCTGGTTCTTCTGTAGGCAAAGACAGTCCCCAGGGGGGAAGGGCTCCAAGTCCGGTAGTCTCTGACAACGAGACCGATTTTAATGAGGAACAGTATCCTCCAGCTGAAGACCGGTACAAGCAGTTGGAAGAACGGCTGAATGCCATGGAAATTCAACAAGTGCCTGGTTTGGATTTCGGAGACTTGGGTTTATCTTCTGGTGTGATCATTCCGCAAAAGTTTAAAGCACCATCTTTCTCCAAGTATGACGGGGCGTCTTGCCCTAAGCTACACCTCAGATCTTATGTGCGGAAGATTCAGCCGTACACAGTGGACAAGAACTTGTGGATCCACTTCTTCCAGGAGAGTCTTTCAGGGACTCATCTCGAATGGTTCTATCAGCTGGATGGAACCAAGGTTCGTAACTGGGAGGAGCTGGCTACTGCTTTTTACAAGCAGTATCAATATAATGCCGACCTTGCTCCTACACGTACCCAACTCCAGGGTATGTCGCTAGGATCAGGCGAAGGTTTCAAAGAGTATGCACAGAAGTGGAGGGATCTGGCTGGCAGGGTGCATCCACCATTAACTGACCGTGAGCTGGTAGATATGTTCTTGGGGACCCTATCCGGGCCATTCTTCAATCATCTTATCGGTAATTCGTCTGCAGGGTTCACTGACCTCATTCTGACTGGGGAAAGGATAGAGGCTGGCATGAAGTCAGGTAAAATTCAGAAGGGTACATCTTCAAGTGCTGAGAAGAAACCTTTTAAGAAGGAGGCCAGTGCTGTGTATGGACCTAGGAGGCAAGATAAACCAGAGCGCCGCCAATCTGTCAACGCGGTGGTGATTGCTAAACCTGCTGCCGCTCCTCGGCAAACCAATCAACAAAGGGGTGAGAGACCCAGAAGAGAATTTACCCGGCTGAGTATGACCTTGTCACAAATCTTGCCACAATTGCTATCAACCAACTTGGTGACTGTTAGAGAGGCCCCAAAGGTTGTGAATACTGCATCCCCCAAGTATAATCCAAATGCCCGCTGTGCTTATCACTCTGATAGCCCGAGGCACTCTACTGATGATTGCTGGGCCTTGAGGAATAAGGTGCAAGACCTTATTGATGCGAAGGAGATACAATTTGAGGCGCCTGAGAGGCCAAATGTGGTGACTTCTCCTACGCCCCAGCATGGAGTAAATGCTGTTGATGAAGATTTGTATGAAGTTTCTGTGAATGATGTAGCTACTCCTCTGTTGACTGTTAAAAGGAACTTGCTGCTGGCCGGTTTATTTCCGGGTTGTAGCGAGGGTTGCCTTTTGTGTGCTGTTTCCCTTACTGGTTGTCCGTTGCTGAAGTTAGGCATCCAAAGCCTGATGGATAGCAAGGAGATTATGTTCAAGAAGACCGCTGTTCCTTTTGTTCCCGTGGAAGAAGTATCCGTCGTTACAATTTTCAATAATCCGATCAAGGCTCCCCCGAGGAAGCCAGTTAAAATCATGATTATCGCACCCATTGTTATTACTGTTCCGGGGCCTCTCCCCTATGAATCTGATAAGGCTGTCCCATGGCACTATGGGGCAGATGTATATGTACATGGTATAAAGCAAGAGTTCAACACTGGCACCAGCATCAGCAATATCACTGGTCCAGCCAAAGTTACCCGCTTTGGCAGGCTCTTCTCGCTTGACATTGCGCCACCAGCTATTCGAAGACCTCTCATAATAACGCCTGCAAGTGCGCCTATTTCCACTTCTGATCAAGTTGCTTCCCCTGCTGCCGAGTCATCTAATGCTCGGGGCAAAGGGATTGATGATGAGCCTGCCCGGATGGAGGCACCAAAATCTGTGAATGTTGAAGCCTCCCAGCAAGAAATGGAGGAAATTCTTAAGATAATCAAGAAGAGCGACTTCAATGTCGTTTAACAGCTGGGGCATACACCCTCCAAGATCTCTATGCTCTCCTTGCTGCTGTGCTCAGAGGCCCATGCTAAGGCCCTAATTTCATTTCTAAAGACGGCCCATGTGCTACAAGAGACCTCTGCAGACCAGTTTACTGATTGCGTAGCCAATTTGACAGCTGACAATGGTTTGGGTTTCTCGGATGCTGACCTTACTGCCAAGGGAAAGAACCACAATGATGCCCTGCATGTCTCTATTGAATGCAGGGGCACTACTCTTGCGCACGTGTTGGTGGACACCGGTTCTTCCCTGAATGTGCTACCCAAAAAGGCCTTAGACCGGTTGGATTGTGAGGGCCTGGAATTGAAACCTAGCAACATCATTGTCAGAGCCTTTGACGGTTCTAAGAGGATGGTTCATGGAGAGGTAGACATTCCTATTCGTGTGGGTTCTCAAGTATTCGACTCAACATTCTATGTGATGGATATCCGTCCATCTTATTCCTGTTTACTGGGTCGACCTTGGATTCACAAAGCTGGGGCAGTGACCTCTACCCTACACCAGAAACTCAAGTACCCCGTCAGAGGGAAGATTGTCACTGTGCAGGGAGAAGAGGAGTATATGGTTAGTCACTTGAATTCCTTCCGGTATATTGAGATGGACGGGGAGTTTATTGAAACCCCCTTTCAGCATTTTGAAGAGGTACCTCCAACATTGGCAGCGGCAGAAACAGTGGTTGAAGAGGACTTTCCTTTGAAGATGGCTTCCTTGAAGGACGCTCGGGCTGTAATCGAGAAAGGTGAATGTGCTAACTGGGGCAGGCTCCCTAATTTTACACCAAAAACTGACAAGTTTGGACTGGGTTTCACTGCAGAGGCTCAGAGGAACGTGCGTAAAGCTAGGATCGGAAGACCTCTTGTGCTCATCACCAATCCAGGAGTGAATGCCATTGGGGATGAAGACGAAGTGGAAGAATCAGAGTTCGATAGCTGGATCTACCCGATGACTGATGGTGGATTAAACAATTGGACCGCAAAAGATCATACACCTGTTACTTTCTTTACACAGTAATGAATTCCTTTGTTTTTGTTATTTGTAATAAACAATGAATTAAAACTCTATGGCCCGGTGTCTTACCCGGGGCACCGTGGCTTCATTTGTGAGGGCATATTAATTGTCATTTCATATATCATGAATAAAGACTTTGGACGTTTTTTCGCATTTCAAATCTTGTGCTCCCTTTCTTTTCTTTCTTTCTTTATATATTGCAAAACAGCTGTATTTACACACACTCACTCATACAGGTTTCAATCCACTCTGGATCTCACTGGTAACGACTCTGCTACTGCCAGTTATGACTTCGAAAATCCGATCAACTTAGCCGAAGATGAAGGTGAAGATGATTGCGAAGTGCCTGGTGAGCTTGCAAGACTGTTACTCCAGGAAGAGAGGGCAATTCAACCACATGAAGAGCCAGTAGAAACGATAAATCTGGGTACTGAGACAGATAGGAAGGAGGTTAAGATTGGTGCCAATCTGGAGCTCAACGTGAAACAACGGTTGACTCAGATGTTACATGATTATGTGGAGATCTTTGCTTGGTCCTACGAAGACATGCCTGGGTTGGATACCGACATTGTGGTCCATCATTTGCCTACCAAGGAAGACTGCCCTCCGGTTAAGCAAAAAGTCCGCCGTATGCGTCCAGAGATGTCTGAGAAGATCAAAGCTGAGGTTATGAAGCAATTCGATGCCGGGTTTCTTGCAGTGACTTCTTACCCTCAGTGGGTTGCTAATGTGGTGCCGGTACCAAAGAAAGATGGTAAGGTTAGAATGTGTGTTGATTACAGGGATCTGAACAGGGCCAGCCCCAAGGATGACTTTCCCCTACCTCACATTGACGTCCTGGTTGACAATACTGCTCAGCACAAGGTGTTCTCTTTCATGGATGGTTTTTCAGGGTATAATCAGATCAAGATGGCTCCTGAAGACATGGAGAAAACTACCTTTGTTACTCAGTGGGGCACCTTCTGCTACAAGGTCATGCCATTCGGGTTGAAAAATGTTGGGGCAACCTACCAACGTGCTATGGTTGCCTTATTTCATGACATGATCCATCATGAGATTGAGGTATATGTCGACGACATGATTGCAAGGTCCCAAACTGAGGAGGAACACCTTGATCATCTGCAGAAGTTGTTTGACCGTCTGAAACTGTACAAGCTGAGATTGAACCCGAACAAGTGCACCTTCAGGGTAAGATCTGGAAAGTTGCTAGGATTCGTTGTAAGTGATAAGGGTATTCAAGTGGACCCTGCCAAGGTTAAAGCCATTCAAGAGATGCCAGTCCCCAAGACAGAGAAAGAAGTCAGAGGCTTTTTAGGACGCCTAAATTACATTGCTCGATTCATCTCGCACCTAACTGCTACCTGTGAACCAATCTTCAAGCTGCTGAAGAAAGATCAGGTAGTACGTTGGGATGATGAATTTCAGGCCGCTTTTGACAGAATCAAAGAGTATCTCCAAGAACCACCCATCCTTATGCCGCCGGTTGAAGGGAGACCTCTGATACTATACCCGACAGTACTTGACAACTCAATGGGGTGTGTGTTGGGGAAGCATGACGAGTCTGGCCGAAAAGAGCACACCATTTATTACCTTAGCAAAAAGTTTACCGACTGTGAGACCCTATACTCACTGCTCGAGAAAACTTGTTGCGCTTTGGTATGGGATGCTCGCCGGCTGAGACAGTATATGCTGACTCACACTACCTTGTTGATTTCAAAGATGGATCCTATAAAGTACATATTTGAAAAGCCTGCTCTGTCTGGGAGAATAGCAAGATGGCAAATGATCTTGACGGAATACGACATCCAGTACACTACTCAGAAAGCCATCAAAGGAAGTGTATTGGCAGACCACTTGGCACATCAGGCAGTAGACGACTATCAGTCAATGAACTTTGAGTTTCCGGATGAGAGCATCATGATAGTGACTGATTGTGAAGTACCTGGACTGGATGAAGGACCTGAGGAAGGATCCCGATGGTCTATGCACTTTGACAGAGCCTCCAACGCTTTGGGTAACGGTATCGACGCTGTGATCATATCCCCTCAAGGCACTCATACTCCACTCACTGCCCGACTATGTTTCAACTGCACCAACAACATGGCGGAGTATGAGGCATGCATCATGGGTCTCCAAGCTGCGGTTGACTTAAGGATCAAGTTTTTGAGTGTCTTCAGAGATTCCGCTCTCGTGATCAATCAGATCAAAGGGGAGTGGGATACGAAACATCCGAATCTTATTCCTTACAGAGAATGTGTGTTGACATTGATTCCCCACTTCACAGAGATAACTTTTGAACACTTCCCAAGGGAGGAGAATCAGTTGGCGGATGCGTTAGCTACGATGTCTTCCATGTTCAAAGTCAAGTGGGACAATGAGGCTCCTCGGGTCATCATCTGGAAACTGGACGAACCTGCATACTGTTGTGATCTTGAGGCTGAGGTAGTGATTGAGAAACCTTGGTACCATGAGGTGAAGAGGTATTTGGAAACTCAAGAGTATCCTTAAGGTGCATCTGTCAATGACAAAAATTTTCTAAGAAGGTTCGCAGCGAAGTTCTTCCTTAGCAATGGCGTCCTGTACAAGCGAAACCATGATTCGACCTTACTGCGTTGTGTGGATAAGACTAAAGCAGAAAGGATCATGGCGGAGCTACATGAAGGTACCTTCGGAACACATTCCAGTGGGCACACCATGGCAAAGAAGATCCTTCGGGCATGGTATTTCTGATACGGTGGGAGAACTGACTATGAGTTTTGCGTTTGTATTCGCACTTGTTCGGTTGAGCAAGAGTCGCCACCGACTTTTTATTTTATCCTAAGGAAAGGTTCAAAAAGCACAGCAAAAACCTTTGAGATTTTTTCTTGGGTTCGGGGAGTAGATTATAGAAAGGGAAGGTATTAGCACCCTTTCTATCCATGGTTATCCATGGGCTCTTAGGTACTTGCTTAGATCAACTTGCCTTGGTTTTCAATTGTTTGGAATGGTGCTCGGTGTGTGGTTTTGAAAATGTTTTGAAAAGATGCCTTGTATAGGCTACCCTTGTAACAATTCTTTACTCGAATGTTTTACAAAAGGTGTTTTGTCTTTTGAAAAGATGTTTCAAGGTTTTTTTTTGAAAGTTTGTTTTGAAAGTGTTTGTGAAGTGTGATTTGAAAATAGGCAAGTGTTTTCTTTTACAAATTGACAAGTACCTAAGAGTTATCTACCCTAAAGTTTCTCAAAGATTTTTGTTATAAATAAATAAATAAATAAATAAATATATATATATATATATATATATATATATATATATATATATATATATATATATATATATATATATATATATATATATATATATATATATATATATATATATATATATATATGTATTAATTTCCAAATATAAGTTATATATATAAAAATAATAATATTTTAATATTTATAAAAAAGGTGTATTTTGCATAAAATATTTTCAAAAGAAAAAATGAAATAAAATCAGAAATGAGATATATTTACATTATTTTTCTAGTTCTCTTCTAAATAATAATAGATATATATATATATATATATATATATATATATATATATATATATATATATATATATATATATATATATATATATATATATTTATGTATAAATGATTCCTATAAACAAATAAATGCTAAAAAAATAGAAAAATGGTATAAAAATATTTTTTTATATTTTTTATATTATAAGCAAAAATAAATAAATCAGAATGAAAAAAGAAAAGTCAAAAAAATATTGAAATAAACCAAATGGGCCCAGGGGGTGTTAAAGTGAAAAGAGTGTGTGAAGAGAAAATGCAAAAACAAGCCCAGCCCAGATCACTTCTTCTTCAACCTCTGAACAAAAACGCGCGCCTGTTCTTCCAATTCAAACACCTGGATTCTTTGATCTTTTGCACAAACTTCCAACATAAGAAATGTTAAGCATTGAATCACGATTCTAAATATATAAGAAACTCATCCTAACTCTCAGAAATGAGAGAGAATTTTGACATTCCCAAATCCTGACCTAAGTTTTCTGCCATGTTCAGACTCAAAATTCTTGCAGCACACATAACATAAATGAAATCTAATTATACATGGGCATGTTCAGGGCTATGAATGTGACATATTATCTTCACAAACCTAAAGCTAACAATGCCTAATAAGAGAGATACGAGTTCATGAACTTACCTGTTCAGTTGAGGTTCTATCTGGCAATGGAGAAACTTTCAGTGCAAGGTGATGATTGGTATGGCTTCCTTGATGTCCAGGGATGCTATTCCAAGCTTTACTTTATCTTGAAACCTTTTGAATCGTGCTAGAGCTCTTCACCTGCAAATCAGAAAAGTGAAAAGCCAAAAGGGTTAGAGGAGTTACAGGTTGCTTCTAATGCTTTGGATAGTTTGGATTGATGGTAGGGAAGGTGTCTGAAGTGGTTAGGGCAAGAATGCTTGAAAGGATTGAGAGTTTGAACTCAATCTGCAGAGGTTGCTCTGTTTGAGCAGTTTGATGGTGGTTCTGAGTTTGTGGAGGTATTGGAGGTATTGGAGTCGTGTTCTAGCTTGTGCTTGATGATTAGGAAGTGTACAAAACAATTTCTTAAGTGTTCTAATGCTGAGATGAAAGTTATGTTCTGTTATGCCACTTTGCTCCACACTTAAGCAAACAAAACCAAGTTGATGTTCTAGGCAAGTAGAGGCCCCCCTAATCATGCTGCTAACCTTGTCTTGATCAGAGTGTTTTGCTCATAATCTTGTGCCAATTAGATTTCATCTGTACTTGTTGGATTTTCAATTGGACATAAAGCTTGCTTTTGCAAAAATGGTTATTTTGCTTTTTCCATAAATGGCTTTATTCAACATGTAATGCATAAGCTCATGAAACAAGACCTTAGCACAATGAACATGCATTAAATTATTGAGTATGGAATGGTTTAAGGACCTGTAATGTAGCACAAACTAAGCTGACTTGAAAATGGCATAAGTTAGGAACATGTACATGACCAATTCAAAAGTGAGTTTTTGCTATATTGTGAAATTCGATTCTCTCAAGTTATGAGGTTGTTTGATGAGTTCTTGGACATTTGGGAAAGCTTGGAATGTGTATACAATCCATCTTTGAAATGCAAATTGAAATTCCAAGTGGAAGTGTATGGAAAATGGACTTGAAGTTAGGTAGAAAACCTTGCCAAAATAGGTTAAAATTTCACTAAGTTAAGAATGGTTTAGTACCCTTATTCAAAAAATTGTAACTTGAGATACAAGCCTCATTTGGGAAAACTTTGTGAATCAAAGTTGTAGATTATGCAACAAGCTACAACTTTCATGTTTTGACTTTTGTTTGAATCCAAATGAATCATGGTGAGAAAGTAGGGCAAAGTTAGGAAAAAATTAGAGTTTTTCATAACTTAGAAAAATTCTAAGTTATGAAAAATTCTCATTTCAAACCCTAATTTGCAAATTTTGATTTCTTGGTGAACAAGTTTCATGATTTGGCCTATTTTGATGAAAAATGAATCTTGACCCTTGATTTTGACCAAAAAGTCAAAGTTTGACTTTTCAGTATACAGTCAAAATTGATCAATTGACTGGGAAATTCAACTGTCATTTTTGTGCATTTGGGATCTTTTGAACTTGTTGAGCATGTCAAGACAATTACATGGGGTCCTTGAGTCCATATGTGAGCTTGGTTGGCCATTGGTTAGGTCAAACAGTCAAAAATTGCCTTTGTGCAGTCAAAGCCCTAAAAATGACCATTTTGCCCTTTTGGTTATCTGATCAAGTTTCTTGTGGAATTGTGATCCAAACTTGATCAAATGGTTCATATGAGTTCATAATGTTGATGTGGGTCAATTTTCATGAGATTTGACTGTCAATTGGTCACAGTTGACTTTTTCCCCAATACAGCTGATTTCTAGGTCAACTGTCCAATTGACTGGGCAAAACCTGGAATCAAGACTTGAAACTTGATATGGATAAACTTGGGAGTCCAATATGAAGCAAGAAAGTCATCTTAGGCATTTTAGGTCAAAACATCTTTGTGCAAACACAAACCCTAATTTGGGTCAGCAGTGCAAGGAGAAGTCTTGAGCAGATGAAACCCTAACTGGATCCTGATCTTCAAGGGCTTTGTGATGAGAAATCAATGAGAAATGGGAGGGCAAATTTTGGGGTACAACAGTTGCCCCTGTTCAATCTTCTTGAATCCGAAGAGTTAGATTGGCAAGTTTGCCTTTCGTGACTCGAGGGTGAAAGGAGATTGGACACTAGAGTGCCCGGAAATTTGCACTCGTCAAAGCAATGGATGCGGGAATGGGCTTAGAGATGCCATTTGGAGATGGGCTTAGAGATGCCATCTGGAGGGGTGACAGAAACTTGTCGGGGATGGGCTTAAAGATGCCATCTGGAATGAGTATCAGGAAGGTGTCCATGCTTTGGACCATCTTCGAACTGGGGGTCTGAATAAGCAATAGATTGACATCCGTTGTTGGGAGGAATCCGTAAACTGTTTTCAAAGGTTGCATCTGAACAAGTGATAGATTAACATCCGTTGTTGGGAAGAATCCATAAACTGTTTTTCAGAAGTCCGGAGAAGAATCTGAATAAGCGATAGGTTAACATCCGTTACTTGGAGAACCCGTAAACTGTTTTCAGAAATCTTGGAGTTGAATAAGCAATAGAGCAACATCCGTTGTTGGGAAGCGTCCGTAAACTGTTTTCAAAGGTTGCATCTGAACAAGTGATAGATTAACATCTGTTGTTGGGAAGAATCCATAAACTATTTTTCAGAAGTCTGGAGAATAATCTGAATAAGCGATAGGTTAACATCCGTTACTTGGAGAACCCGTAAACTATTTTCAGAAATCTTGGAGTTGAATAAGCAATAGAGCAGCATCCGTTGTTGGGAAGCGTTCGTAAACTGTTTTTCAGAAGGTGAGAAGAGTCTGAACAAGCGATAGATTAACATCCGTTGTTGGGAAGAATCCATAAACTGTTTTCAGAAGTCTGGAGAAGAATCTGAACAAGCGATAGGTTAACATCCGTTACTTGGAGAACCCGTAAACTGTTTTCAGAAATCTTGAGGAGGAACCGGTGTAGAGCTTCCTGATGATGAGCTCGTGTAAAACTGCATCTGGATAAATCTGGGATAAGCATTAGAATGTTGCCGTGTCTGGGTCACATCTGAACTATTCCTGGAAAGAATCTCGGGAGATAATGATTTTAGCCTTTCGACTGATCTTACCTGAAAGGGTAAAGAGTTAGTTATATGCAATGTTATGATGCCTGACACAATGTATGTTATGTAATATGAATGTAAATGAATGCGCATGTAAGCTGGAGAGTTGTCTTGCAAAGGATAGACGAATCCGAGACGGCTGAAGATGACAGTATCTTGACTGCTGCTGGGAAGAATAATTCCTGGTCATTGCTGGAAAAAAAGGGGCTCGAGTTGTATACCAATCTTTTGGGGAACTCCGGATGAATTCTACTGGGAGTTCCAATCTAATAGACTCATGCTGGGGAGGTAAGACTGAGAATCTTCAGTTGGTGGGAAGTATCTCTGGCGACTTCACTGGGGAACTCAAGATTTTCCTTTCTAAAACTCTGTGGGGAGAAGGTTCATTAGTCTGGCTTCGCTGGGGATACTGAAACTTAAACTCTGAGGAGAATTGAATTCCGGAGGATCCTCTGGCTGGGGGATTGTAAAGATAAGTTACGCTGGGGAACACTGATGAACTCCGCTGGGGATAGGAAGAACTTTGGCGAGTGCAATCTTCCGTGGTTGTTAGCTGAGGATAACCCAGTTATAAGCCCTTGTGAGGAATAACTTTGAATAAAACTCGGGAGAGATGTCCGTACTCTGCAGGGGATAAGCTTCCAGAATCTACTGGGGATAAGCTTCAAGACTTGCTAAGGATATGGATTCCAAATCTTCGGGGGGATTTCCTTCGAACGGGTATCAAGATATCCAACTGTACCTTTGACCTATCAGTAATCCCCTTTCTTGACTCATAAAAAAATGATTATGTTTCAAATGCGTATGCCTATTTAACAAAACATTGGACGTTTCTCAAAATAAAGCGAATAGTGCAAGAGAAAAGAAGAGGAAATGACACAAATTTTTGGGAAAAGTATTTGTATTGACTTTTTATGAGTATATTTGTACAAGGGAAACAATCATCCTAGCAAGAGGATTTTGTCGTAAATATTTGAAAAATTTATACAAAATAAAGATGGCTATGTGAAATAATTCCATGGGATTCCATTCCGCTACAGCCTTCACAACTCTGAATATCTGTCCATTCAATGCTTCGTTTGCCGATGACTGGATTGATCAGAAACCCGAAACTGGTTGATGAAGAGATTGTCTTTGAAGTGATCCGACGAGACATAGTCATACGCTTTAATTCCCTAACTTTTGCCTGAATCGCCCTTTCGGGTTTTCGATCCACCGGGAAATCCCTTTTTGCCCAAGCCGCCCTTTCGGGTTTTCAACTTGCCGGGTGTACATATTTTTTTGTTTTCATCCCTAATTTTTGCATGAACCGCCCTTTCGGGTTTTCGATCCACCGGGATGCCCATTTTTGCCCAAGCCGCCCTTTCGGGTTTTCGACTTGTCGGGTTATTTTATGCGTAGTATCTTTTGACTATGTTTGCGTTCGCAGGGTGCGGCAAATCGTCGCCGTCCATGGTGGTCAGAATCATTGCACCACCAGAAAATATGCTTTTGATCACAAATGGTCCTTCATATGTAGGAGTCTATTTGCCCCTGGGATCACTTTGCGGCAAGATAATTCGCTTGATTACGAGATCTCCGACTTGATACACTTGACGTCTGACTTTCTTATTGAAGGCCTTGATCATCCGTTTTTGATACGTCTGACCATGGCATATAGCAGCGAGTCGCTTTTCGTCGATCAGATTGAGTTGATCAAGTCGGGTCTGCATCCAATCATCTTCACTCAAACCTGCATCCTTCATAATCCTTAGAGAAGGAATCTGGACTTCCATAGGCAAGACAACTTCCATGCCATATACCAAAGAAAATGGGGTTGCCCCAGTTGAAGTACGTGCCGTCGTACGGTATCCATGCAGAGCAAACGGTAACATCTCATGCCAGTCTTTGTAAGTGACAGTCATTTTCTGAATGATCTTCTTAATGTTTTTGTTCGCAGCTTCAACAACACCGTTCATCTTCGGCCGATAGGGAGATGAATTGTGATGATAAATCTTGAACTGTTCGCACAATGCGGTGATCATCGTGTTATTCAGATTTGTACCGTTGTCTGTGATGATCCTGTCCGGAACACCATACCGACATATGAGATTTTGCTTGATAAAGCGGGCAACCACATTTTTAGTAACAGAGGCGAAGGAAGCTGCTTCGACCCATTTGGTGAAATAGTCAATGGCAACCAGGATGAAGCGATGTTCATTGGAAGCCGTGGGCTTGATCTCTCCAATCATGTCAATGCCCCACATTGCAAATGGCCAAGGAGCAGTCAGAACGTTGAGAGGGACCGGAGGGATATGAACTTTGTCAGCATAGACCTGACATTTGTGGAAAGTACGGGAATGTTGATGGCAGTCAGCTTCCATGGTAGACCAGTAATAGCCTGCCCTTAGGATCTTCTTAGCCATTGTATGCCCGCTCAAGTGAGTGCCAAATATGCCGCTGTGTATATCAATCATGATCAACTCTGCTTCAGCTTTGTCTACGCATCGGAGTAATACACAATCATGGCTTCGTTTGTAAAGGATGTCGTTGCTCAGGAAGAATTTAGCGGCGAATTTCCTTAAGAACTTCTTGTCATTTACGGAAGCTCCTTCGGGATAATCTCTAGTCTCGAGATACCTTTTGATTTCATGGAACCAAGGTTGTTCCACTACTTCTTCGGTATTAATCTCGTGACAATGCGCAGGTTCATCCATTCGCTCGATGGTGATTTGGGGAGCCTCGTTATCCCAGTTGAGTTTAAACATGGAGGACATTGTGGCTAGAGCATCTGCTAGCTGATTCTCTTCTCGCAGGAAATGCTCGAAGGTAATTTGCTCGAAATGAGGCAACAATGTCAGGACATGTTCTTTGTATGGGATAAGATTAGGATGCTTGGTATCCCACTCTCCTTTGATTTGACTGATAACCAAAGCCGAGTCCCCAAATACGATCAAAGATTTGATCCCCAGGTCTATAGCAGCCTTGAGACCAGAGATGCAAGCTTCGTACTCAGCCATGTTGTTTGTGCAGCTGAAGTAAAGTCGGGCCGTGAAAGGTGTGTGACAACCTTCTGGAGAAATGAGTACTGCGCCGATACCATTTCCAAGTGCATTTGAAGCACCATCAAAGTACAGGGTCCATCGGGATCCCTTTTCGGGTCCTTCATACGGTCTGTCACCTTCAATGTTGTCCAAATTCATGATGTCCTCGTCTGAGAAGTCAAATTTCATGGGTTGATAATCTTCGATAGCTTGATGAGCCAGATGGTCAGCTAGTACACTCCCTTTTATAGCTTTTTGGGTGGTGTACTGGATGTCATACTCAGTAAGGATCATTTGCCATCTGGCTATCCTTCCAGATAAAGCGGGCTTTTCAAAGATATACTTGATAGGATCCATTTTGGAAATCAACAAGGTAGTATGAGTCAACATATACTGTCTTAGTCGGCGAGCAGCCCATACCAAAGCGCAACAAGTTTTCTCGAGCAGTGAGTAGCGAGTCTCACAGTCGGTAAACTTTTTGCTAAGGTAATAAATAGCATGCTCTTTTCGACCAGACTCGTCATGCTGGCCCAAAACACACCCCATTGAGTTATCCAAGACGGTCAAATACATGATCAATGGTCTTCCTTCGACGGGTGGCATCAGAATAGGAGGTTCTAGCAAATACTCCTTGATTCTATCAAAAGCAGCTTGACAATCGTCGTTCCACTCGACTACCTGATCTTTTTTCAAGAGTTTGAAAATTGGCTCACAGGTAGAAGTCAGATGCGAGATGAATCTGGCAATATAGTTCAAGCGCCCCAAGAAACCTCTAACCTCCTTTTCAGTACGGGGAGCGGGCATATCTTGTATTGCTTTTACTTTTGCTGGATCGACTTCAATGCCTTTGTTGCTTACAATGAATCCCAGGAGTTTACCAGACCTAACTCCAAAAGTGCATTTGCTTGGATTCAGCCTGAGCTTGTATTCTTTCAACTTGGCGAACAGCTTCTCCAGATGTTCAAGGTGCTCTTCCTCTATTTGTGACCGAGCTATCATATCGTCTATGTAGACTTCAATTTCATGATGTATCATGTCATGAAATAAAGCTACCATGGCGCGTTGATAAGTTGCCCCTGCGTTCTTCAGCCCGAACGACATCACCTTGTAACAGAAAGTGCCCCATTGTGTGACAAAAGTTGTTTTCTCCATATCCTCGGGGGCCATTTTGATTTGATTGTAGCCCGAGAATCCATCCATGAAGGAAAACACTTTATGCTGAGCTGTATTGTCGATTAAAATGTCAATGTGTGGGAGTGGAAAATCATCTTTGGGGCTGACCCTATTCAAATCCCGGTAGTCCACACACATCCTAACTTTGCCATCTTTCTTAGGTACTAGCACGATGTTAGCGACCCATTGAGGATAGGACGTAACAGCCAGAAAGCCAGCGTCGAACTGCTTCATCACTTCTGCTTTGATCTTTTCAGACATGTCAGGCCTCATTCGGCGAACTTTTTGCTTGATCGGTGGATAATCCTCTCTTGTGGGGAGACGGTGAACCACGATGTCTGTGTCTAAACCCGACATGTCTTCATAAGACCAAGCGAAGATTTCAACATAATCATTCAACAACTGTACCAGGCGCTCCTTGACTCTTGGTTCCAGATTGGCACCCACTTGTACCTCCTTCCGGTCTTCCTCGGTCCCTAAGTTGACAGTTTCCAATGACTCTTCATGAGGTAAGATGGCCCTTTCCTCTTGCTGTAGAAGTCTGGCTAGTTCCCCGGGTACTTCACAACCTTCGTCATCTTCATACTCGGCTAGATTGACCAGATCTTCAGAGTTATTGAAAGATATAGCAGAATCGTCACCCATGGAATCCGGAGTGGATGTGTACCTGCATTGGTGAGTGTGGGTGTGTGTAAGGGATAGCCATCCTTAAATAAAAAAAATGCAAAAGGAAAGAAAATGAGCACAAGCAGTTTATCAAATGAAAAACGTCCAATGAATCATTAAACATGGCATATGGATATGAAAAATAATCAAAACCCTTACAAATGGACCTACATGCCCCGGGCAAGGCATGAGGTGAAAAGATAGTGTACGGATTGTTTGAGAGTAAATATTACAGACCAAATAAGAAATGTTTAACAGATAAATTACTGATGAATAAAAGTGATGGGGACAAAGTCTTTTGCCTCCCAGTTGCTCAATCCTCCTTTGACAGTTGGATAAATCCACTCTTCGATGTTGCTCTCCTTGTCTTTATCCTCCAAGGCGTTGATTCCGTAGGGAGAAATTTTGACTGGCGCCCTTTCAATCTTCGAACGACGCATAGCTTTCTGGCCAGCGGCTGTGAACCCTAATCCAAATTTATCGGTCTTATGTGGAATGTCAGGTAACTCCCCCCATGCTGAATTCTTCCCTTCCTTTATTGCGGCCCTTGCGTCCTCCAGAGATGCCATCCTGGCCATCTGCCTCGGTGTCTCAGCTGCCAACTTCGCTACTACTATTTCAGGAAGGACTTCTTCGAAATGCTGAAAAGGCGTTTCAATGAACTCCCCTTCAACCTCCACATACCGGAAAGAATTTAAGTGGCTAATCATGTACTCTTCTTTGCCATGGACAGTAATGATATTCCCCTTGACAGGATATTTCAACATCTGATGTAAGGAGGAGGTGATTGCCCCAGCATGATGTATCCAAGGTCTACCCAGCAAGCAAGAGTATGATGGACGGATGTCCATCACATAGAAAGTAGATTTAAACACCTCAGTGCCTATCTTGATGGGAATTTCAACCTCCCCATGGACCATTCTCTTCGAACCATCGAAAGCTCTGACAACAATATCACTCGGCTTCAACTCCAACCCTTCACAATCTAGTCGGTCCAAGGCCTTTTTAGGCAATACATTCAGCGACGAACCAGTGTCGACCAAGACGTGCGCGAGAGTGGTTCCTCGGCACTCGACTGAAATGTGCAAAGCATCATTGTGATTTCTACCTTTAGGAGTTAGGTCGGCATCAGAGAACCCTAATCCATTGTCCGCAGTCAGGCTAGCCACGCAATTCTGGAACTGATCTGCAGAAGTTTCCTGGGGCACATGAGCTGCCTTTTCAGAAATTTTATCAGAGCTTTAGCGTGCGCTTCCGAGCAAAGTAGCAGTGCCAGCATGGAGATCTTGGAGGGGGTTTGCCCCAGCTGTTCTACCACATCGTAATCACTCCTTTTGATTATCCTCAAAATCTCATCCATTTCCTTCTTGGAGGTTTCCGGGATGACCAAGGGTTGAGCCCTCGTCCTGACGAGCTCATCTTGGATTCCTTTACCTTTGTCAGAAGCGGTAGGAGAGACAGCACTAGGAACAACAACATCCTCAATCAAAGGGGTTATAGCAGAGAGTTTTATTGGTGCAGGGATGACCTTGTCGGCAGATGAGGGTCCAAAGATTGCTCTTGGAGGGGCAATCTCTGGAGAAAATATTCTCCCGCTCCTGGTGATTTTGCTCGTGCCTGCAATGTTACCAATGCTGGCCTCTTCATCATCCGAACTTTCTTCAGTTATTTCGATTTGTTTAATACCATGGTAGTAGACGTCACCGCCATAGTTCCATGGTATTGACTTCTCAGAAACATAGGGGACAGGCCCTGGCATTGTTATCTTCAAAGGAATAGATTTCGTAGCTGGTGTAATCTTAACAGGCTTTTTGACGGCCTTGGAAAGATTGGCGTGAATGGTTATGATTGAGACATCTTCAGTATGAACTGGAACAGCAGAAACTTTTTCAAACAAAATTTGTCGACTATCCATGAGGCCTTGGATGCCTTTCTTCAGTAACAGACAATCAAACGGCAGAGAGTAACAACAATAGCAGTCTTCTTTACATCCCGGAAAGATCCAGGCCCTTAACAAATTCAACTTAATGGTTAGCAATGGAGTAGTCAGATCATTGACATCAGCAACATACAAATCTTCTTCAATAGCGTTGACATTTCGGCCGTGCTTCGGCATGGGTGCAGATATCACATTAGGCTTCTCTGGAGCGTCAAACTCCACCTCCTTCGCCTCTATCAGGTCTTGGATTTTATGCTTGAGTGCCCAACAATCATTGGTGTCATGCCCAACACTGTCTGAATGGTAGGCGCATTTAGCATTAGCATGATAATGCGGAGAGGACGTATTCACATTCTTTGGCGCCTCCTTGATGGTGGCAAGATTCAACTTCAACAGATGGGGAAGCACTTGCGCTGGAGTCATATTAATACGGGTGAACTGCCATTGTGGCCGTTCCACTCGTTGTTGATTTGGTCTGGACTGGTTATAGCGAGGCTGCTCACTTGGAGTGTTTTGAATCATTACGGCCCCCACAGTTGGCCGACGCTCCGTCTTCCCTGCTCTTCTCTGAGAATATACCATAGCTGTTTCCTTCTTAAAAGGCTTCTTCTCAACACTTGCAGCAACACCCTTCTGAATCTTTCCTGACTTGATGCCGGCTTCTATTCTCTCGCCTGTTAAGATCAAATCGGTAAAACCCGCTGAAGAGTTACCAATTAGATGATTGAAAAATGGCCCAGATAGGGTCCCAAGAAACATATCAACAAGTTCGCGGTCGGTTAAAGGAGGCTGCACCCTGCCAGCCAAATCCCTCCATTTTTGTGCATATTCTTTGAATCCCTCGCTTGTTCCTAGCGACATACCCTGAAGTTGGGTACGAGTAGGAGCAAGGTCAGAATTATACTGGTATTGTTTGTAGAAAGCGGTGGCCAAATCTTCCCAATTTCGGACGCTGGTTCCCTCTAGCTGATAAAACCACTCCAACTGAGCTCCAGAAAGGCTGTCTTGAAAGAAATGAATCCAAAGGTTTTTATCTGCCGTATAGGGTTGGATCTTTCTCACGTAGGACCTGAGATGCATTTTGGGACAGGACAGCCCATCATACCTCACAAACACTGGCACTTTGAATTTTGGGGGAATCACAATCCCGGCGACCAAACCCAAGTCTTCAAAATCCAAACCCGGTACTCTTTGTAATTCCATGGCGGCCAATCTATCTTCTAGCCCTTTGTATTTATCATCAGCTGGAGGGTATTGCTGATCAGAATAATCTTCATCCTCTTCGACCTCTTCTTCTTCCGCATCAGACTCGGAAGGTACCGCAGCTCCACCTCCTTTGCTGGTTCCTTCATCAGAAATAGGAGGAAATTCAAGCACCCTCCGAGCTTCTCCGTCAAATCTTCTCCCCAAAGTGGCCACCCCGAGTCTCTTTTTCTTCTTTTTCACTGGGTCCTTGTTCCCCAATTGAGTCTTGATATCCTCCTGACCCTTAGCCAAGGTCATCAGGAGTTGCTGGAACTGTGCATTCTGAGCCTGTAGGTCTTTGACTGTTTGCTCGAGATCCATCCTACTGTAATAAACAACAGACAGATAAGGAAACCTGGAGCGAGACCTGCTTATGCACATAATGAATGGTATGCTTATGTATGCAATGCATTCAAGGATTTAGGACATTCAAAATTGTTTCAGACAAAGAAGAACGCACGTCATATTAATAAGAAGAAATTTGTTAGTACATAAATGCCCCATGGGCCAAATATTACAAAATAACTTCTCAAGGCAAAAAGACATTGCGCATCCTCTTTGGTGCGATGTAGGTGTTGAGGGCCTCTTGCTCATGGAGTCGGCGGGTAAGCTCTAGAACCTTATTCTCACTGGCGTAGAAGCTAGCTTCAAAAGTGTTTCGTTCCTCCTTGAGCTGAATCTAACTTTTCTGCATTTCCTCCCACGATGTAGGCATGTCAGGATGTAGGATGGTGTAGGGAACCTCTCCTTCATTGACGGGCTTTTTAATCACAGGGAGTACATGAGGATAAGGCATCATCAGACTTTGGGCTCGGGCTCGTACCCACTTGAGATAAGGCTCAAGAGGGATGGAGTTCTTGTGTCCCAGAGTCTTGCTATCAACCTTGTTGGGTCTTCCCCAAGCTCTGATGAATCTTTGGCGAAGTCCTTGCGCATCGTTGTCGAAGTCAAAAACTAGGTCAGGAATCAACATATCATGAGGGCCATCCCTCCGTGCATATCCAAATTGCCTCAAAGCTAGGCAAGGGTTGTAGGTGATACCTCCTCTAATTCCAAGTAAAGGAACATTAGGGAATTCTCCACAACGATCGACGATGATGACATTTTCTCTGGACCGAGAACACCAATGTACATCAGAGTGAGTAAGAGTCATCAACCGTTGGGACCACCTTGAGCCTTGGTCATTCTTCAAGACAGATTGTGGAAGGTGCGAAATAAACCACCTTGCAAGGAGAGGAGTACAGCACATGAGAACACCCCTCTTTCTCATTGTTCGTGTGTAAAATGAGTGAAGAATGTCCCCAAGCAATGTTGGTATTGGGTTTCTGGACAAAAAGATTTTGACGGCGTTGACATCTATCAATTGGTCAGAATTTGGGAACAAGACCAATCCATAAATGAGAAGTTCCACAATCTCTTCAAAGGCTTGTAGGTCCAATGAGTTCCAACATTCTTGTGCCTTCTCAAACAAGAATTTTGCTAAGAATCCTTTGACGCCGCTTCTTGTTTCCCAATGCCCCTTGATGTCGGATGGTTGTAGATGTAATGCTCGAGCAACATCTTCCGGCTTTGGTTCCTTTTCCGTACCGTTGAATGGTAGTTGATTAAGGATAGGGATTCTTAGGAGTTGAGAAAACTCCTCCAAAGTGGGTACCAACTGGTAATCAGGGAAAGTGAAACAGTGGTGAAGAGGGTCAAAGAACTGGAATAGCACTTTCATCATGTCTTCTTAAATGTTGGTGTTGACTAGGCTGAGCAGTCTACCATGTCTTTCACTGAAGGATCAATTTTCCAGAATTCTTGAGGTGAGCTCCTTGAGTTGAGGAGAGATTCTCACAAGGTTGACTTGAATGGTGTTTCTGCGAGGAATTTCCATGACCTACAAAACAGGAACAAAGATGAAGATCCAAACCCTTGAAATGGTTAGTGAATGCATATGATGCTTTATGATGTTTATGATGTATGCACAAAACATATGTACAAGCAAATCACACCAAACCCTAGTTTCAGGCTTGCATGGGGTTTCATAGGTAAGTACCCTCTTGAGTGTAGTTGGCTTAAAGACTTGTCCTATAAATAGTAACCGGGTTCTAAGGAGCTCAATATCATTGGATTGTTTTCAATGTTCATTGTTTTGGTTTAGCCACTTAACTAGCGACCAAAATATTCCAAGAAAACAACCCTCAATGAGTGTAGTATCGAGTATCTACCAACTTCGGACTGTACCAAAGCCGGTCATCTCACTACCCCTAATGAAAGGCCAAGATGGTCAAGTAAGGTTCTAGGTCATTAGTGCTTAGTGACATCACTCAGCGGCCCCGTACTCTCCTTGATTGAACTCAAGGGTTACCGGTACTCACAAATATGTCGCACTAATATAGCTATTGCTTCGACCGTGTCGGTATACCCCACACAGTTTCCACAACATATTGCTATCTACGAATGTTTCCCAAAATCCGGGTGTAGGATTGCAAACCCAAACAAGAGAGCCAAAATATAAAGCAATCAAAACAAACAATTAGTCATGCAAGAGGGTGATCTAAGCCCTAAGGTTACTCCACTTTTAAATTTTCCCCAGCAGAGTCGCCAGTTCTGATATACGGTGGGAGAACTGACTATGAGTTTTGCGTTTGTATTCGCACTTGTTCGGTTGAGCAAGAGTCGCCACCGACTTTTTATTTTATCCTAAGGAAAGGTTCAAAAAGCACAGCAAAAACCTTTGAGATTTTTTCTTGGGTTCAGGGAGTAGATTATAGAAAGGGAGGGTATTAGCACCCTTTCTATCCATGGTTATCCATGGGCTCTTAGGTACTTGCTTAGATCAACTTGCCTTGGTTTTCAATTGTTTGGAATGGTGCTCGGTGTGTGGTTTTGAAAATGTTTTGAAAAGATGCCTTGTATAGGCTACCCTTGTAACAATTCTTTACTCGAATATTTTACAAAAGGTGTTTTGTCTTTTGAAAAGATGTTTCAAGGTTTTTTTTTGAAAGTTTGTTTTGAAAGTGTTTGTGAAGTGTGGTTTGAAAATAGGCAAGTGTTTTCTTTTACAAATTGACAAGTACCTAAGAGTTATCTACCCTAAAGTTTCTCAAAGATTTTTGTTATGTTTTAAACCTTTTGACAATTTTGTTCCACCATTGCATTTGGTGGACAATCTTGTATTAGGAGATGAAAGGGACGGGCGCGGGTCATCATTTTAGACCATAATTGCAATGGTGCTAAGTGTCTTTGGGCAATTTCTCTTTGAAAGGGACTTGATCATTTTAGGCAACTTTTCGAAAGCGTCATCGAGGGACTCATGATCATTTGATTGTTTGTTTTTACCCAAAGAAACCTAACATGCAATATGGCCCAATTATTTGAAGGCAACAAAGTGGAATACCCTAGGGGTGCAAGTGTGATATGTTTTATCCATATTTCATGCTTATTTATCTTGAAATTAGGTCAAACTATTTTGTTCTTTTTATTTGCATACAAACCCTAACTCTAGCATGGTATATTTAGAAAGCGTTTAAAGTGCGAAAAGTAAAATTCCTACACTATTACAACACAATATGGGATGGGGGTACAAATGTTCAAATGGGGGGGTATTTAGACAAAGAAATTAAACCTAGCTATTACATCATTTTTGGCATATTTACAAATAATTGATTGCATAATTTAAATGGGAAATAAAATAAAGATGCAAAATGCAAAAAGGGTTTTTATATGTATGAAAAAAAATATTATTTATGTCAAATAAATAAAATAAAAAAAAGTATCATTTTTGGAGTTTTTTTGTATTTTAAGGGTAAAACCCTAATTTCATTAAATAAATATATTAACTATTTAATATGTATAATATTTAATAATTACATACAAAAATAAAATAAAATGGAGTATATTCATAAAAAGTATTTTCCACATCAAATATTAATAAAATAAAAAATGTATATATTTTTGTATTTTAACCTAAATATATTAATAAATATATATATATATATATATATATATATATATATATATATATATATATATATATATATATATATATATATATATATATATATATATATATATATATATATATATATATATATATATATATATATATATATATATATATATATATTTCCAAATATAAGTTATATATATAAAAATAATAATATTTTAATATTTATAAAAAAGGTGTATTTTGCATAAAATATTTTCAAAAGAAAAAATAAAATAAAATCAGAAATGAGATATATTTACATTATTTTTCTAGTTCTCTTCTAAATAATATATATATATATATATATATATATATATATATATATATATATATATATATATATATATATATATATATATATATATATATATATATATATATATATATATATATATATATATATATATATATATATATATATATATATATATATATATTATATATATATATATATATATATATATATATATATAGTATATATATATATATATATATATATATATATATATATATATATATATATATATATATATATATATATATATATATATATATATATATATATATATATATATATATATATATATATATATATATATATATATTTATGTATAAATGATTCCTATAAACAAATAAATGCTAAAAAAATAGAAAAATGGTATAAAAATATTTTTTTTTTATATTTTTTATATTATAAGCAAAAATAAATAAATCAGAATGAAAAAGAAAAGTCAAAAAAATATTTAAATAAACCAAATGGGCCCAGGGGGTGTTAAAGTGAAAAGAGTGTGTGAAGAGAAAATGCAAAAACAAGCCAGCCCAGATCACTTCTTCTTCAACCTCTGAACAAAAACGCGCGCCTGTTCTTCCAATTCAAACACCTGGATTCTTTGATCTTTTGCACAAACTTCCAACATAAGAAATGTTAAGCATTAAATCACGATTCTAAATATATAGAAACTCATCCTAACTCTCAGAAATGAGAGAGAATTTTGACATTCCCAAATCCTGACCTAAGTTTTCTGCCATGTTCAGACTCAAAATTCTTGCAGCACACATAACATAAATGAAATCTAATTACATGGCATGTTCAGGGCTATGAATGTGACATATTATCTTCACAAACCTAAAGCTAACAATGCCTAATAAGAGAGATACGAGTTCATGAACTTACCTGTTCAGTTGAGGTTCTATCTGGCAATGGAGAAACTTTTAGTGCAAGGTGATGATTGGTATGGCTTCCTTGATGTCCAGGGATGCTATTCCAAGCTTTACTTTATCTTGAAACCTTTTGAATCGTGCTAGAGCTCTTCACCTGCAAATCAGAAAAGTGAAAATGGCCAAAAGGGTTAGAGGAGTTACGGGTTGCTTCTAATGCTTTGGATAGTTTGGATTTGATG